>JAIPRL010000041.1:179569-257516 GCA_025469235.1 Pemphigus obesinymphae | reverse complement strand
ATGTAAATTTATAAAATAAAATATCTTATATATGGTTTTTGGTTTATGACGTTAATTTCGCCCCCCCCCCTGAGTTTTCTTAGATGGACGCCCTTGCTTATACTATATAGTTTTTATATCTCATAGTATTGAATTAAATTTATATTGATACACACTCGGGTGAACTTTTAAGCTGGGCGCGCACTAGATCGGATCTCCTCGACTCGGCTCGGATCCGGCCGGTTTAGAAAAGTTGTTCAGCCATGCACATAATCGGAACATATCGGCACTCGTCGGCACTATATTTACCTTCCTTTCGGAATATATTGTACTTTGTATAATGTATTTTTATTATATCTTTATTTACTCTTTATTTAACTAACTCAACAGTCTTCGATAATATAATTACAATTAAATTAAATTATTTAATTCAATTTAAGAACCTAATAAAAAAGATCAGTGTTATTTTACTTTTTAGATATTTATAACTTTCAATTATAGTAAATAATTTTTTTTCTAATCTATAATCGATAATTTATTTATTTTTCATTAACTTATCAATAGTTTAACTAATTTGTACGATAACACTGTAATAATACAATGAATAATGTAGAATGATTTTAGTGCAATTTTTCAATTTGTTTAATTTTTTGCAGTCTTGATCAGTTTACATTTATTTACATAGAAATATAGTAGGTATATAATAGGCAAGTTGGCGCGGCTTATATAAAATATAAATGAAAAAAAATGACACCCAAAATATTCTTCATTGTAAAATAGAGATGTATTAATTTTATAATTATGATTATTTTATTTTTCTATGAACTTCGTAATTCGACTCGAACACTAAACCATTTTTCGGTAGGTACCTATATTCAATGTATTTAAGATGATAAATTTAAACAAGTCATTTTTCGATTCTTTCAATAAATCTACATATAAGGAATAACTAAACCAAGATTTTTTTTTAAAAAAAACTAGTAATATCCTCATAATTTAGGAAATTGTTCAAAAATATATTGTGTATTTTTTTAGTATGGTTATTAAAGCATACCTATTCCAATAATATGTGTGAATTCAAAAACATACCCACAAAACGGCTTCACATATTATTATAGGTATAATATATACCTATATAAATACAGTTTACGATTAGTTAATTTAAAATTGGAAGTATTAGTGGTTAGGTATTGATAAATAAAAATTGAATTTTTAAACAATAATTATAATATACTTTTATATAGGTAGGTACTTAAATACATTTCAATAGTTCAGAGCGTAAAATATTTTATAATAGCCTATATTAATATTATTCAACGGTAACACTGTATTTTAAAATAATAATTACCAATTGTATACCTGATATACGGGGCGGGGATGCTGGGGTCCAAGGTAACTACCCAGAACCAAATAAATACTTTAAAATACACTATGAGAGACAGAGTATTTAAAGTAATCTTATTATTCTTATTTTAAATTGCATGAAATGTGTTAAAGTTAAATTTATATCGTCAAAGATTTTTTTAAATCCATACATTTATTATCAATTGAGAAAATTGTTTTTATCTTACAACTCTTACCTTCACTTATAAATAATGACGAAAATATTAAAATATATTTAAATAGGTATAGTCATATACTAGAGTTTTAAAATGATAAAACACTTCATCGTAATAATACATAATTAAAAATTTTTACAGAAACATTATAATACAATCATTTTTCCTCAATATAGTTCCTTAATACGTACTTAAGAAAAAATACCGGAAAACTAGGTACATAAATACAGTTAAAACATGGTTTCATTAGTTATTATATATAGTTATTTAATTTTACCAGAAAACTAGGTACATAAATACTGTTAAAACGTGGTTTCATTAGTTATTATATATAGTTATTTAGTCATAGTTATTTAATCTAAGCCCTAAAAGTTGTAATAAATGATTACTATATAAAAATTTAAAGCACGAAATAAATAAAATTGAACAATTGCGAATCGTTGTAGTGCGTTTAATGTACTATGTATGAAGATCATAGAAATTATATAAAATTTAGTTTTTATTCTAAAAATAACAATAATATAGCCATTCACATAAGTATTACAAAATATTTAAATTAGAAATATGACGAATACCACTATTACGGTGGATAATATTGTACCTACTTGTTATGTCCTCAAAAAACATTTAAATCATAATATAAAAAAGTTAAAAATTGTAATTCTTCTTAATACTAAAAAAAAAAATGAAAAGTACCTAAAACAAATGTTTTCCACAAATATATGGTATATAAGGTATAAGTATAACTGAGAGTGTACGCACCATGCAGTATATACATGCAAAGTATATACAATGAAAAAGTGGGAAAGTCGTTCTAAAGTAAATTTTAACGACGGATTCAGATCAGTTTTCAGAATCCTTACCGCATCACTAAGACAATCGGTATTTTGGAAATGGGATTTAGTATCTTTTTAAATACGGTACCCGTATTTATTGGCTGTGCATTTGCGTGCGATTGTACACACCAGCATTATCATTATTATGCCAAACGTACTTACACACACTTAAGATTAAATACTATTCACACATACACACTGCTTAATGCGAATAAATCAAATAATTGCCTATACGCAACCCTTTAATTAATGACCGCTTCCAATCCCCTTAAGTACAAAACTCCATTAAAATACAGATAACAATTTGCGATTTTAATCTATACTTGTGTAGTAATAGTAAGTAAGTATATGTGTATCGGTTGATGGACACTATGTATTACAAAATACTCATAAAACCCGGCGGGAACGAGTTGTGCCGATGATGTACGCGATTTATTTGGCAGTCCAAAAGATAGAAAAAATAAAGTTCCAATTCTAATAGAATCCAGATTTTTTTTTAGGTATATCTGGAGTTCCATTCCGAAATTACAAATATGACAAAATAAAAATAAAATTATATATATATTACATTAAAATAGTAGTGAGTGATAGTAATATCTGTAATAATATAAATAAAACAGTGTGTGTAAAAATGGGAAGGAAAATATTTGGATTGTTGAAAATCTATGGATTCACTAATTGTAAATGTACAATATTAAACAGGCGAATTGCATAGTGAAAATATGATACATTATAAAATATATATAAATAATAATTATAGATAAATTTCGATCGTACAAAGTGTCCGCGATAGATAATCGTAATTTAATTTCGACCGTATAAAGTGTCTGTATGAAAATAAAACAATAGACAGTACAAAGTGTCCGTTTCCCACATGAATCGACCTAATATACAACAGTATTTATGCTTGTTATTCATGTTAGACTTGTGATTTAATTTTAATATTTGTAAAATGTAAAACAAATTCTTTTAAAAACGTTTATGAAATTAATGTATTACTGTTATAAAACGAATAACTGAAAATATTATGTACCTATAGAAACCGGAAATTTAGCACGTTCGCAGAGTGGGCATTCCCTAACTTGTTCCCTTACGGGTTTATCAAGAAAACGTAAAAAAAAAAAAAAAAAGTACGATACCTTACGGTTATCTCGTCCGACGGTTTTGGCGATCGTCAATATCGACCGGAATGCGATCGTGCCGTGCCGATATGTATAGCTCGTCAATTGATGTCGTCGACTAATATGTGTACCCGATATGTGCTCGCAATTATTATCGACGCGAACGGCAAAAGTGACGATTATTAATGATTTGACAGTAAAAAGATGTATGCCACAACAACGCAATACAACGATGAGTGGATGTCACACGAACCAACAGAAACTGCACACGTTCCATGCATCGTCCGTGGCGACTGAGTGTTCGAAAGTTCCAGAAACTTCGATTCCACGGTTAGGTTCGGGCTCACCGAATAATAATAATACTGCATGACCAATTTTACCGCCGCGGTGGCAATGCATAATATACGTACGTACTAGTGCTGAGCACTTAATCCAGATCGATAAATATGCTATAATCCGTTTAATCCGGATTACATGATTATCGTTATCGCTTATTTGAGATATTACTGGAAAATATTTTACAACTTTTATGAAATAAGCGTGAAACAAACAAATGATAAAAACAACCACGATCAAAATACACACGAAATCCTGATTAAATTTGCAATCCGAATTGACGGATTTATATAATAAAAAATTATAGGTATATAGAGGGAAAATATTTTTTTATTAATTGTCACTGCGAATTCGAAAACAGTCAGATCGGATTTAGACTAATGTCAAAGTGTATAATACACTGCGGTATTAACATACTAAAAGTCACTTTTTTTAATTCTCCAGAAGGGGCTAAGTCCCTCTCCTACCCGCTCTAATGGGTACCAATGTACATTAGCTTTAAACCAAAGGGGAGGTAGAGAAAACCGAGAGACGCTAGGTCCACTTCCCCTTGAGTTATCAGCAATCCAAAATTCGATTTTGGGTTACCCAAAAAAGTGACTTTAATATGTCATATACCTTGGTGTACAACGCATTTTATCACCGGTCCGAGCCCGTTTTATATGTTATTGAACGCTCTGCAGCGATTCAAAAAGTTTCCCCACCTTTGTCTTGTCTGTAATCGTATACCATTGCTCGAACATATTTTATTTACTCACAATTCCGACTATACGTTTGAATCACTGAAGCGTAGCTCGGTCGGTTTAGCGTGAGCACAAAAATTGCGAAGTGATCGTTGGTCAAAGGTTCGTCAAATTCGGTCGCTAGAATTAAGAATTGTTGCAAAATTTACAGCAAAAAATTTACCTACTGTAATGAAAGTAGTCAATAAACATAAAATATGAAGAATACCAATAAAAACAACAAAATGTCGAGATTTTTTTTCCTTAAATTAATATTGACACGGTCTACTACCGGGACCATTACCGGCACGGAAATCAAACGGGCCGTTCTCGTTTTCAGTGGACAACTCCCGGCGGGACGGTCCAGAGAGATGAAATGCACAGACACTCAAATTTCTACCCTGGTACTTATAAGTTATAACCATTGATAATAAATTACCATATATTTATAAACAATGATTATAACGAACCCCTTTGACCACGGTCATTCTTATCCTACGAAGTGAGTGAGTAGTGACGACTGCCGTGGCGTCTGCGTCCGGCAGCGTGGCGTTGACTGGCGGCTGCCACCGATCACATGTGACTATTAGCGATTCAGCGTTATCCGACCATATTAATTGGATGACAGCACAGCGCTCTTATGCGGTCTCCGATTATTCTTGCGCCGCGTGTTTTATATTACACTATACTATACTATATTATTATAATATAATCAATGATTTTACATACATTTTTTTTTCAATTGTTCAAGATATCGCAGTGTGAACTTAATCGGTGTATTATTATTGTTGATGATTTCGTTTATAATTGTTCACTAAATTTCTAATTAATATTTTTCTGTATAGCTAAAATAGCACAAAAACAAACAACTTTTAATCGTGTCGAATTTTTATTTATAGCGATTATTATTTAATAATAAATCATTTAATTTTATAGCGATATCTTATATCTAGATTTATTTTATATATTATATACATTTGATCTTGTGAAATTGTAAAATAAGTTACTCCTATGGGAAGATTTGTGTTATTATCACGATTCAAGATATATTTTTTAATCATAGTTATCACTTGTATATAAGATCTCAACCATCTGACAATTTAGTGACAAGGAATTATATTACAAAAACGTATATGGTTAGTGATGCTGACGCATAATAGGTTATATTTATGACCCCCATTGATCCCTACCCGTAGATTTGCCACTGCAACTATTATATTATATATAATGTCGACAAAATAAATGTTGAAAATCATATTTATCATTAAATGCACTTATTTATTATAAAAACAAAACCGGATCTTAATACTTATTATAGTAATATGAATTGACTTACAACTATAATATGTTGTAGATTTTAAAATCTTTGTCTTAAAAAAATTCGTGCAACAATAACTTATAGAAAAATATATGACTGTCTTTGATATATAAAAAGTAATAATAACATAGTTTAAATTTAAATGCATTAGACCTACATAACTAAATAAATTCGTTGTGTTCTATCAGATAAAAGCTAGAACGTATAAATCATAAATTGAATTTAAAGGTTTTGATGAGTAGTAGAAAATTAAATTGCTGTTCTATAAAATCATACACAAAAGTATAAAATATCTTAAGGTTAGCTTTTTTTTTATACAATTTTATACACTGCATCGAAAAAAATAAAATTTTTAAGTTCAAAGAAACTGTATAAAATTTAATTATTTTCTGAAAAATAAATCGTAGAAGAAAAGTGTTGTGTATATTTTTTACAATGTTTTAATTTTCTGGTCTAAAATTTTTTATAGAGATCGTAAAGTCTCTTGTTTATTAAACATATTATACTGTTGCATATGTATAATTTTTACAGATGTTCTTTTATATAAATTTCAGATCGTGTAAAGTATTATAAATTTCTAATACAAGTATTTATAGTATTTTTTTTTATAGAATTCAATATATATATATATATATATATATATATATATATAAATAACTTTAAAGTATTTTTTAAGTATCCTGAATAGTTTTTAGAAGTATTTTTACAAAATATATATATATATATATATATATGTATATTATATACATATTGAAATACATAAAAATACAGTTTAAAATAATAACAATAATAATAATAATAATAATAAAGAATCAAATTACTAAAAGATTATTATTATTTGGATAAAAATAATACTGAATAAAATAATGATGCTAAATTATTATTATTATATAGTATTAAATATTTTATATATATATATATGTAAAAATAAATTGGATTAAAGTCATAAAATTAATTTGAATTATTACACAGTGTATTTAATAGTTAATATATCATTAAATATATTAAGTAGGTATGTAGCAAGTACATTTAAATTATTTAAATAGGTATTTTTATTTGTGGGTTTACTCAATAAGGTGTTTATAAGCTTATAAACATTCATAAACAATTTTTTGTAAAGCCTTTTTTAATACTTTTTCTTGAAAATAAAAGTATTTGTATATAAATACTTCTTCGTTAGTTTTAATAGTTAATACAAATAAACACATAATAAAATATACGTTTACTAATTGGTCAAATATAGTCATACTGCACTTATACCATATAGTTTAGCATAAACATTTAATATATTTTTATATTATAATATATTTTATTGATCGTGTATATGAGTACATTATATTTTCCATATTCAAATACAGATTTTCTTTTTTTTCATTTTTTTTTTTTAAGGTTACACCTTTGTTTTCGATTTTTTGAATTGTGTTACTGTCATATTTTTTAACGTAAAATAATAAATGTGTACATGCAATACATCAAATTAAATTTATAAATTCTAATAATCAATGTTTGTACTTATATTGCACAATATATTGCATACAATAATGTATTCCAAAACGTACTATATAAAAATACACAATATTTTAGGATTCATAACGTTTCAACGATATAACCTTAAATTTTGATATAATTTCATATAAAAATGTACAAATATTCTATTTTTGTCCTCAAATTCAAATTTTCTTTAAATCATTGATTATTTTTTATTATGTTTTCTTGATAAACATTATGTACTGTAACGCAAATATTTACATAACTTAGTAAATCTTTCCGTTTAAGAAATGAAATATCATGTTGTAACCGAATGATCAAATAAAATAAATAATTCACAAATTGTAAATTTAGAGAACTCTATAATAAGATTTTTTACGATATCAAACGTACATATTATTATTATTAGATTGTCAGATTTCTACAAAATATAAATTATAATACTTTTTAAAATATATTGTGTTTTTTACTTGATAGGTAAGTATTTGTAGAATATTATGGAATCAATATGTAATGACAGTACATATTGTAGATAACACAACATATAGGTTGATGGTTATGAAGATTTGGTATAAGAAAAAGAGCGTACACAAAATGAAAAATATTGATAAGGAACCGAAGATTAGGCGGTGGAAACTAACGGGTGAGAATGAAAAAGTATTTACAAAAATGTTGATTGATACAGGGGTGTGGAACATAGAAGGGTATATAAACGAAATATGGGAAAAAGTAGTAAAGAGTTTTGAGTAATTTCATGTAGGTGTAGTTTTAATATTTATATATCTTTAAGCACCCGTTTACGAGTTCTATTTTTCCCACTAGTTCGTCCCATCTTAGATTATTGTGTGATCATTTTACGTTATGTGTACCTATTATTTCTAATTAAATGAGTACAAAACCAATTTTAATAATTTTCTTCTTTTTTCCTACGCACTTCCATACGACTGTTACCTTGTTCACACAACCCTTAATATACCTACTCAAGCTTCCTATCGTCATTATATAAGAATATTTCTTCTCTACTTGATGGCTCCTCAACACGCTTCCGTGTTCCGATCCATTCCACGAGACCTGCACATTCTGCATATCGAGAGCCCACACTACTTTCTATGGATATAACCACCATCCTCTCCACAGAATTTTTCGTCTCTTAAATAAATCATATTATTATTACTAATAATTGCTCAAATTTTAGTTAAGTGTTTATTTTTTTTAATTGCTCTGTTTTTAATATTATATTGTTTATGTTACTATACAATCACTACCTGTCTAGGAGTTTAATACCAAACAAATAAATATGTAGGAAATAGCATGTTTTGACGTAGGTTTACTGGAATTAGTACGTTTTTAATTAATCATGACCGATTACGTTATAAATAAGGATCAAAAAAATAATTAAAAAATAAATTATAAAAAAAATGAATAATTTACACATTTAATTTTGTAAAAATGTGAATTGATATTAATCCCAATTTCGAACTTTATAAAATACCGCATTTCTGAACCTACATTTGTAGTAGGAAAGTGATTATTTATTTTAATTACCGAATCCAAAACTAAATTTCATAAAATAATTGTTTATTTATATATATATATATATATAAAGTATATAAGTTAGGATTTAAAATCAAATATACAACAAATCATTATTTTCAGAAAACTCAGAAATTGAGGAAGATTTTTCAAACAATAAAGAAAACTAAAGGAAAAAAACTCAAATGTGACATGAAAAAAAAAGGAATTTCGTTATTATTCGTGATCTTTTAGTTGATATTTAGTTGAAGTTTGAACATGCGATGATACAATATTGGTGATTTTTTTTTAATTATATGGATTTAAAGGAACACGTGTATTTTGAAAGTTTATATTAACTACTATAGGTCCAAATCCATATATAAATATGTTCTTGTGTGCTTTGATCAAACTTAAAACAGATTTTAAATTATCCTCAATATTTCTATATAAGGTTACGTTTCTATCAATATTTCATGATTCATGATTTGATTGATTAATCGAATAATTTAACAGGTCTTATTTTAGTATGAAAGTGCAATGTTTACAGGTAAGTCGTTGTAATATTTATGCTTTAAATGTTCATAGGTATCATAATATGTACATTGTACATATAATACATTTAAAAATGCATTGATCAATTTAAATATTATGAATTTATCCGAATGAACAAAATACTTTATAACACTTAAAATATATTCTGGATATTTTACTCAGGAATATTGTATATTATTATAAAATAGACCTAAGGCAACTGATGATTGCAGCTATAAATATATTAATATCATATATTATCTATAATTTTTATTCAATAGTTATAAAATACAATACAATGTTATTATCTTGTGTATATTATAACATATAATATACGACGAAACACAAACAAATATACAATTTCATGTATTTTAAATTATATATATTTCCTATAAAACAAACGTTTTATTCCATAACATAGTGTTTTTCTGTTCTCATAATATTAATTTGCAATCATATTATTATTTTTAAATTCTTATAATATACGACTGAACGTAACAAATGTTTTACAAAACTAATAATTAACCAACAGTTTTTATATTTTATTATTTATAATACTTAATATATAATAATCATATAGAATTATTTTTACAATTGACTACATGTTTGTTTATATATAAATAATTATAATAATATGTACCGTATATAATAACATTATTAAATAGAGGTAAGTATATCTAACCTTAATTTTGTAATAATCTAATAATTAATCATTATATTTTATCGTACCTATGTTTATTTATTTTTTTTTTTCATGAATATTATTATTAGTTTTATATTAATCAAACGACCGCTATGGAATTGTTAGTCCTTGGTCTCTACTCAAGTGGTGTAAAAATACCTTAAAACTTTCATCTACAGAGCACTCAATTATAATTGTATATAAACTCTTAAATAAATTTATAATTATTATTAGTATTATTATTATACGAACCTAACGAAGCTATAAAATAATTTCGAATTTTTTTTTTTCATTATATTATAAATGAACAAAATTAATTTATAGAGTAGAAAATTAATTAATATTATATGTAGTTTTATGGCTATGTACATAATTGTTAGTAATAATTTAAGGACGGTCTTCTCAAAATGAAAATTTTTGTAACACATTTGTGAGTATGGTGTACGTTAATTAAACATTATTATTTAACTCACATATTATATATTATTTGTCTCCCACCACTTTTTTACTCAATATCAAATTATTTGTTTTCTACATATATATTTACTTTCTTATAGTTTTAAGAACATGTTTTGTAATTAATTTCGTTGAGAATATTATAGAAAATAAAAGTTATTATACTTTACTATATCATAAAGTAGAAGTATTGTTTTTTTATATACTCGTATTTTCTATTTTTTTCTATTCTGTAATCTGTATTTTATTTTATGATACTTTTAATTTTAATTACCTCAATAATTATATTTAAGTAATATTATAAATAAATTATATAGTATGTCCTAAATTAAAACCAATAATTGATATTGATGAAAAAAAATAAAAATTATGGGGCGGTTTTTTGACAAGATCCGTCTGATAGAATTATACCATAATTTATAATTTCTTTGAGTATTTTTTTTTTTTTTTTTTTTATACAATTTAAAAATATTTTAAATATATATATATATATATATATATATATATATGTATGTATTTTTTTTCAAAATATCAGATCTACAATATAATTTTATTGACATTTTCTTTTCTTATCTATACCTATTACTTTATACAATATAATATATTGAGCACTTTTCTAATAATATTGACTTAAGTAAGAGTTCAATTGGCACAAAAAAACAAAAAACAACAAAACAACAAAATACATAACACTGAAGGGCATGAAATAAGATTAGAAAAAAATTGCTCAATTAAAAATTAACACATTCTGTAGGCCGTAAGTACGAGGTTTCGTTTATAATATAATAAACTACAAATATGTTAGTTTGGACGGAACTACCTACAAATAAAGCTAACTCGTATTTTATATACATACATATGTATATTTATTTTATTTTATGTAAACAATAAATATACATACATATTATATATATATATATTTATAACTAATACATTATTTTATTTTATTTTTTGCAACCATGTTTACCTAGTCCAGTCAAATTATAAAAATTAACCCTATTTAATTAATTTTAAATTATTACAATAATATTGTATGCTATACTTTTAAAATCGAACATATTAAATTCCACAACAAATTTGGCGTATTTTATAAATTTTATACATTTAAATTCTAACAGGAACAATGTTTTTTTTTTAACTCCTTCCGGTTCAGGCCCAAGTAGTATTATTTTATATTTATTAATAGGCCCGATTCGTAAACTTTTCTATGCGTACCTATAAACAAAAATAACGATATTATCTCAAACAAAATTAAACTAAATATTGTATCCGGTAAATCTAAGACATTCACTATAACAGTAATCAAATATAAATTAATTAATAAACAAAAAACTTAAAAACAAACAATTAAAATTAAATGCTAAACATCATCTTCCGTCAATTCTCAAATTGTATATACCTATATACTATTATAATAATTAATATAGTACTATTATTTTTACAATTAAGTATATCCGTTCAATTATTATTTTAATAAGAAAGTGATAACCCTATGAATCACTGACTAAGAAAAAATTTATTTAAACTTTAAACTCTATAGATAACAATATAAAATTAAGATTCGGTCGTTGTGGAAAAATTGTTTTAAAAAATGGTAAAATCGTATACTTGAACGCATAGAATATTTGTTTTAAAAGGACGTCACACTCGATTTTAATAAAGGTTATTATATGTTAAAATATTATGTAGGAAAGTTCAAATAGTTTTTTTTAGAAAATCTAATGTTTTTTAACTAGTTTATTTATTTCATAATGTATTTAGTAAATATGTTTTGAGATATGAGTCTTCAATAAACTACTTCGTGGTTTATGCTTTTGGAAATTGTTATAAATGAGTATAGATCATTGATATAAAGTACCAAATTATGGAAAAAAATGATTTTTCCTCAAAGAGTTCTTTCGATATGTTATTTCAATGATTACATACTTAGATATATATCATTTTGAGAGAATTGCCATAATAGCCAATTTTTCAATTATAAAGATTAGGTACTTATTTTTTGAGTCCTATATAGTAAAACTAATGCGGATTTCTATAATAATTGTAAGGACATTTTTAAATCCTAGAATTACGGCCAGTGACGTCCAATGACTTTGGTTTTACCCGTATACCGAAATAAAAAATAAAACAATAATCATTTCTCCTTGTGTGGTATAGAATCAATTTTTTCCTTTGTCATAGATAATAAACAGTGAATAGGACATGCCAATACTGTTTTCGTAAGGTGTTAATATTTAAATATTTTGATAATAATTTACGTTTAAATGTTTATATTAATTTGCAATACATTATCATATGTTTTAATACGTTTTCTACAGATTATGAATGAAAAAAAATGACATCATAAAAGAAAACATATATGCATGGAGTAAAAACCCGCACCTTAGGTATCCGCCTTTAGTATCATAAAATTGTAGATTAAGGCATCATGTCCTATCCGTTCTTTATTATCTATATATTTATTTGTATGGTTAGCTTAACATTATCTTAATACGTGGCGAATTTAAAGGTTACTGTACACTAGTTTGTATTAAATATAGAACACGATTCAAGATCACGAGACTTAATTATACGCTCTAACACAAAACGGCACGTATCTAATACGTATTGTGTCTGCAATAATGTTTAAAAAAAAAAAACCGTCGTACCGCTTGCTTAACCATTAAAAATCGTCGTACACGACATTTTAATTCGAGTATATATATCTAAAAAAATAAAAATAAAATACAACAAAATTAAAAAAAAAAAAAAACAAATAATAATAATAATAATAATAATAATAATACCGATTACGCGAATCGCAATAATAATAATAATAATAATCACTCCGTACAATCTCTCAGATTCTATACAACCTATTAACGGTATAGTGAATAGACGATATACGCGTACAATAGATTTTTATATTATAGTACAGAGATTCCCAAATGTTTCGCGGGTATATAACTTGTTTCAAAATATTTTAATATATCCACCTAGGGGTCCTATACATATAATTTGACGGTATTTTTGTTTTTCTCGCCTATAATACTACTATAATACAGCTCTATAATATAGTATATACGCGAACGATACTAATAATAATATTGAAACGTTCAAAAAAAAGAAAAAATAATATAATATAATATTGAACTTTTGTTCGGTGACCCGTAGTCTGAGAACCTCTGATACTCGTGATTAAGTGTAACTACCCCAGTGGGCAATCGAACGTCGTAGCTAATGAACCCGCGCACGTACCCGTCGGTCCGTCATATATATTATATGAATTTATAATAATTTTATTATTATATTTCATATATAATAACAATATAGTATCCCGGCGCACAAAGTATATAATAATAATAATAATAATAATAATAATAATAATAATAATAATAATAATAATAATAATCGTTTAATAACAATAATAATAATAATAATAATATCGTATTTTCAATAATAACGTCGTAACGTGTCCGTCGTGCGATGCGCGTTCACACGTGATTATTCGTGTCACATATTGGTCCCCCGGTCCAAAAAAAAAAAAAAACAACATGGATTTACATTTATGTGCGTGTGGTCTCGTACACATTTTTTTGAATGTAAGTACAATATAATAGTATATATATATATATATATATATATATATATATATATATGCGTGTATTGTAGTCTCGCGTCGGAGAGATGTGATGCAATTTACTGCAGGTGTCTTCCGGTCGGTTTGTCTGGGACGACAGCGATGACGAGCCCGTGTTCCTCCGGGCCGAACGTTGCACACCCCACCAGCCACTGTCACGATGTCACGACAGTCCCCGGATCCTGTTTTCTCGCCGGGTCCGTCACGTTGTGTTTTGTGGAAAATGTCGGTTTTTTTTTTTTAATTCAATTTTTCAATTTTTTTTCTTTTTTGTTTTTTGATTTTATTTTTTTTTCTGGCCGGCGATTCATACGTACACAATAAATAACTCTATGCATGTATCGTTTGACGCGCGTTTTGTCGTACGCGTCTCGTGAGGTAATTTCAACGATTTCTCAATCGTCGTGGCGCGCGTACGACACGGTCTACGTGACTGCCAACGCCGACCGGGCCATCAGGTGCCACACGGCCGACACGAACAGTAGCCCGGCGACCGCCGCGGTGCCGCCGCCGCCAAGTCGTCCTCCGCCGTCCGACGAGTCCAGCACACTGTAATCGGTGCAATTCGACTGGTCGTCTTCCAACGGCCCGTCCACCACGCACACCGGCCTCTGGTCCGGGTCGTCGGCACCAGCGTTGCAATGGGACTCGTTTCGCACGCACAGCTCGTCCTTGTGCAGCTTGTCCGTGCACCGTTCGTAGCAGCAGTCCTCTTTCACGTCCTGGGACGACATTTGAAACCCGATATCCGGATCTGCGAACAAAAATTACTATAAAACGTCTATTTCCATTTATAACCACTAATGTTTATGACCACTGTGGACGAGCGGAGTGACCAGGGAAGATTTAATAAAAAATTGGTACTATAATAATATACGGGTAGCGAAACACGAAAGAATAAATTCAGTTGTCTTGGACATGTTTTATGGAGGAAAGAATTAATATGCGCGAGGAAACAGAACGAGGAGTGATGTGAAATAATTGGGAGATAAGGCAAAAGAGAAAAATGAGATTTGTGTCCGGTCATAGAGAAGTCTAGATATACACGGATGAATTATGCATATACAGTTCAGACATACCGCCATAATAACCGTTACATGATATAACAGTTTTCATCTAGATATTGTATTTTCTTATACAGCCTGATGTTTGACTGCGATGAAAACGAAATCGGTAAGATATTATGTAACCATACGAGAGTATTCGCATCGATATTATTCAATAAAAATATTTAATATTATAATATATGTTTATAATTATTTTGCGTATTATACAATTGTATAATTAACATAAACCACAATTATTGTATATATATATATATATACTTTATTACAACCAAAAGCAAGTGATATACGCATGCCTGCGGCCGATTGGCGTGACTTGCGTGGAGCCAACAGACTTTATTAAGGTGATATACAACGTTAGTGTCTCAATATACATGTGTGAAGTATCGATGGAATGGGAAAAAAGAGGGGATTATGATCTGACCATAGTTGACTAAAATTTGAACTAAATTCTCCATTGAAATAGAGTATAGAATTTTTTTTTTTAAAGAAATTAATTAATATAATTACGATATATATAATGTGTATAAAATAATAATTCACAAAATTATATTTTAGCACGAGAACATTTCTCTATACAATCTACATTCTACATAGTTTATGCAAGTGATCGGTTTGCTATATTCACATTAAAAGTAATCGGCAAAATTTAAACTCATAGATAAATTCTAAAATATTTTATATTATCATCTCTATTTTTAACTCGACTATATAGTGATAAAAATAATCCAGTTATTGAGTTAAAGTCGAGGGTTTTAAAAAAACTTATATCAACATTTCATAGAAAAACGATGTTATTATATTATTACACGTTCAACGATGTTTTTACAGGGTCAACTATTTTTTTAAAGGACTTGGTTGGCATTTCGCATAATACGTGCCTGACACAAAAAGCCTTTAGTAATCGGACGAAACAAAGAATAGCGTAAAACACGT
Source organism: Pemphigus obesinymphae (assembly GCA_025469235.1). Lineage (NCBI taxonomy): Eukaryota > Metazoa > Arthropoda > Insecta > Hemiptera > Aphididae > Pemphigus > Pemphigus obesinymphae. The sequence goes on along the minus strand of JAIPRL010000041.1, from coordinate 241,354 downwards.
ATTTGTAAGACTTTTTTCCTCTTTTTGTTCGTAACATTTTTTTCCTTTACAAAACGTTATATTCTTAAAGAAATAAAAAACAAAAACGTCCCGCATGGACTTTATGCATTTAATGAAGGAAATCATTTTGACATTTTCTTACTAACGGCAAAAAGTCGAACTTTATTAAAATGAAATATTTTATTATATATATAAATATGTAATAAAAAATAATTACGAGTTTCAATACATAATATAAACTAATTACAGCGAAATATACGTCTTATTAATTTATAGTTTATTCATTTAAAATGTAATTATTATGATACGCCGATTTCTGAAATATACATTTTTATGATCAAATTTCTAGTCATCGATCGAAGTGGAATATATTTTGCATGGAGAGATTATGATCATGAAAAAATGGATTTTCAGAAAATACTTGTTAGGACAATATTATTATTACAATACCTTTATTATTATAGTCTCTATAGGAGTTCACACTGATTATAATAGTTCTTAAACAAGGTACTTATAGCATTTTCATAAATTTAATCATTTTCGTAGACTTACTGTATAAAATGTTCATAGACTATTCAAAAATGTAAAATTGTTATTATCTTGTGAATTATTCATGAAATTTATCGTACTATATATTAATGGTTTAAAAATGCTGCTAAGTCTCAATATATTTTCTATGATCGCTAAAATATTGAATATGACAAATAATTTTAATATAAATTGTAGTACCTATAAATGATTTACAACAATGTATTCTTTAAGTATAAAATTATGTGCCAATGTATCTGTAAGTATTTTTATATGAGTATATCATTTTTGACATATTCAATTTCGTAAGTCACTCGTTATAATAATATACTACATTAAATATTAATATTCCAAGCTAAAACATGTATTATATATAAAAGTCAAATATATATATTATTTATATTGGTATATAGTAATTTACAGTTGTTTTTAAAATACAATATAATGCTGATATTACCACTTTTGGAAGAAGTCAAAAGAATAATTCGAATGAATAGAAAAATGAGAAACAAATAAAGAAATGTAAAATATTACATTTGTGAAAATACAGGAATTTCGTAATTATATTAATTAAACATAATTTTCAGACAAATAAAATAAAATAGTTTTAATTGATTTTTATTATTAATTTATTTTATTATACTTAGAATATTTCATTTATACATTTTACCATTTATTTTTCAATCGAAAGTTAAAATATATGTGATTTTGTTGGACACATTGAAATCTGATTTCTGATAACATAATATAACAACGACAGTGAAAACTGAAAACATTTTATATTTTAAAAGTCAATTTAGTTAGTTTTGACTAGAATTTTAAGTAAATATATTTGACTTATATATATATATGATACCATTGTATTCAATGTGGATTTGTTTGATAAAAATGCTATTAAATCTACAAAATATAAATTAACATTTGAATAGAATTTTTTGAGTACCGTATTGTAGAATAAAATAATACTAAGAAGCATACATTATAATATCACACGTATTATTTGATAAATATATCAATTTTCTCAAGATATATTAAAAAATTTAATTATTTGTGAAAATTTAAGTGGGTGCTAGATATCAACAAATTTTATATCTTTATTTTCGGAAAATCGAGTAATTTTTGGAAAACATTTTTTAGAAAATTAAATAATCTTAATATATATACCACAATTTATATGTATAACGAGAATCGAGGGAAAACGTAAAAATCATTTTTATGAAAAATTATTATAATAATAGACGATATTAGTAATAATAACATAATGACAAGAGAATACGACAATTATTATTTATGAGGAACAAAAAATCAAGATTTTATAGATGAAGGTACATTTTTTAAACGTACGCATAACTAGTGATGTGAGTAAAAAATATTCTTAAAATAATATTCTCAAGATGATTACAAAAGTGAATATTATTTAATATTATTTCTCACGAAGTAACTTGTCGCAATTCAAATAACATCGTGAAATTTATTTAAAAAGTCAAAAATCAGAACGATAAAAGTATAGGGTTTGAATTAATTTACACAAATTGATTATTTTTAACATGTTATATATCACGATTCACGGAAATGCGTCTGGGACCACGGATATTGATATATAAAATACGGTTGTGTAACTGCGCGACCACGTCGGTGCAATGCATTGGTAATATCATTTATCAATATTATAAGATCGTTCATCGCTCATTAGTCGTTAATAATAATAAAATTTAATTATCATTGTTAAAACTGTAAAATTATGGCTACAACAATAATATTACAATTGATTATTTCAGCAAAAATATTATATATAATATTTAAATTCATAAATTATGGCTAAAAAAAGAAAATTAAAAAAAATTCTCAATTTTGGAGAATATTCTCCCTAAAGATTTTGACTATAATTTTACATCACTACACATAACCTACAAACATCTATCAAATAAATTAAGTTTTTTTTTCATGATAAATAGGTAACCTGTAATATCGCACTGATAGTACAAATAATAAAAATACAAATGAAAAATTAATAATAATTATTCTCAAAAAATACTTTTTTAAAGTTATCTTTAAAATATCTACAGTCTCTTTATTTTATACAATTAATTAAATACATAGTATAACATAAATTGTAATATTAATATCAAAATATTAATAATTAAATTAAACATGCAAAATTAAAATTAATTTCAATAAGTGGTTTTCCAAATTGTTTTGACTTCTGTCTTGTAGCTTTATCACTGATAGTGTGATATGATAGGAAATTTATTTTTGTAATATTTATATTAAAAAGGTAATGGAATATAGGAGATAGAATCCTGTAGGTCGTCAGATAGGATTTAATTGAATTAAGCTCTACAAAGTATTCATAATCATATACACAACTACCTATAATACTTCTATGATAGTATATAACGCTATCAAAAATACAATTTGAAAATATAAAAATATAAATATAACTATATCGCCCACAATATATATGCATTATAGCAGTAATTGTATATTAACCATAACAAATGTCACAAATAGCTTATTTTGGAAAATCACAATATATTAAAATATCATTTGTTGATTATAAAAAAATAATTTATGATTAACAGAAATTAGTTTAAAAGTAATCTTTTGTAAATATTTCCAAAATATTTGTTGATGATTAAAAAAAAATATTTAAGAAATTATTTTTAACCTTCTCAGAATATTAGTATAAAAGAAACATTTTAATAGAAATTGTACAAAATTTAATATGAGTAAAAAAAAAGTGAAATTTTGACCGGCCATAAACGTTGATCATACTACGCCTATGAAAGAGATCGGAGTGACGTATGATATTTTATTAGTTCGAAGTATAAAAAAAGCTATAATTTATGACATATCTTTATAATATTATCAATATAATTACTTGTATACGAGTGAATCTGAGGTTGACGCCCAGTTCAGACGTATATATTTGTTGTGAATTTTCAATCATCTCCCACCATGGAAGGACTATCCAACTTCATACCACAACTTCTCTCCACCGGGGTCACCTCAAAGCTGTCATACTGATTTTTTTTTCAATTTGTAATTTATTTTTATTGGAATATTTTAAAAATATATTAGGAAAATATTTTAAAAATGTAAAATTTTTAACACAAAAATGTTTTTGTAATTTTTTAGCATCCATCAAAAAGTATTTTTAAAATAATATCATTTTCCTGAAAATATTTTAATGCTGTATAAAGTATTTGTTATTCTTCCATTTAAACAAATAGTCTTTTATAAATGATAGTCTTCCTTTACAGTTAAAAAAAACTGTTTGAAATATCAAAAAATAACTTCTTAAATATACCATCTAAAACGAATTTTCCGCCAATCTTTTTATTCAAAAGATCTTATTCGACGATTTCTATTCTACTAGAAAATTTGTTTCTAAAAAAATAAAAAATAAAACATCACTGTAAAATCGATAGGTTCCTCGCTCTGTTAAAAACCTAAAAAATGTATAAAATTATCGTAAAATATTTTTAGGAGATTCAGACCTTACGAACATCCCCAGCATATGCGAATGTTTATCAACTCGAAAGGTTCGGATAAAATTTAGAAGGAGAATATTATTATCGTTTGTTTGCGTTTTGCAGATAAAAGAGAGAACCCTCCAGGGAGTGGGACGGGATATGGGTTCGTGAATACGTTAATAAACTTCAACGTGTTTTTTACTGTTAAAAAAAAAATACTAACATATATATTATATATGTATAGTTATAGAAGTAATAATAATATTGTGTTTGACGTGCGATTACTAAAACCGTGGTAGTGGTTTTGTTCGTATATTCGTATATATACTGTGGTTAGTCATGTACGGAAACGACAGACCGGAAAAGGAAAACAAAAGAAAAATTCAGACCACGACCGAGCGACGTTTCCGAATGGGTTGTTTAAAATACGCGTACATTATCTGTGCGTGGAGGCGTATATTTACGGGCACGGTCGTGACTGTCGTGGGTATTTCAGGGATTGATACCGACATCTATGGACGCATGTAAATATTCCAAAAATAATGTACTAGAAAACAAAAATTTTGAAAATAATTTGCAGGAAAATAATTGAATGGAAATAATCATCTGGAAATTATATTATATTATTATATCTGTATATTAATAATTATTCTAAAAAAAAACTATTTTAAACATTCCCCTCGTTTACCTATAAATATATTGTCAATAAATATTATAAATCCACCGATGGATTTTAAAAAGTTTTAGAAAATACGTATGTCACACTAGGACTGTGCCAGTTTTATATTTGGAATCATAATAATATTATTATAATTTAAAGGTAGGAGGGGATGTTACTTAGTAATCTAATTTTTATGCATTTAAAAATCGTTTTTAAATTATTAAAAATGTTTTCATTTTAAAATTCATTAAAATATGAAAAGATAAAATTTAATTATATATATTTGGTTTTTAGCATCAATGTATTATTCAAGGCAGTCCCAAAGAAAGATTTTTGGGGGATAAACATGTGAAAAAGATAATACTTCTCTTCAAATCTTTTTTTCCATTTTCCCCACTAATATTCTAATAATTTATAGTTTACCGACTGAAAATTCCATAAAATACTTATAATTATAAAATACTTTATTCAAAACGTAAATAATCAAGAAAGTTTTTGACTTTTTGATTTTTTCTACTATTTACCGACTGAACTTCATTTTACCGACTGCTTTCCAAAATTTGGGGGGAGAGTGAGACATCACTACTCCTCCCCTTCGGGACGACTCTGGATGTATTACTGAAAAATTCGATTTTGTATTTATGAAAAGTCGATAACCAGTCGAAAAATAGCTTGTTTTACGACTTAAAGCAATATGATTTTCAATGTTCATACCTATAATGATTAGATTTTAAAAATATAAAAATTTTTTAATTTACGGACACTTAGAATTTAAATCAAATGCGTTGAAAAATGACTCAATGGAGTTTTCTTTATTTTTTATCTGAAATAAAATCAATAATCAAATTTTTATTTTGAATAATGTATGAAATTCGCATGTTTCGAGAATAATTATATTTCCGAATTTTACTACTATAATAATAGTCTGTACTTTGATTTTTAATATTAATTTACTTATAATAAAATGATATACATCATATTTACAAAAACGTTGCGTTTTTAATTATTGTTGCTGATAATATATATATATATATATATATATATATATATTGTTCATCCATGGCGATTAAAATGAATACAAACTGTATACATTTTGAAATTTTACAAATATGTTCTAGAAAGTGAAAGAAAAAATAAAAACATAAAATGCGAGATTATTCTAAAAAAATATCGAAAATATGAATAATAAAAATTATATATTCGGAGTTTCCGAACTAACGACGCAAATTTCTTGTTTGGTTAGTGTTTCGTAATAATGTATGAAACGTATATTATAATACAGTTACGGGAGGATAATGCGATACAGTGATTAATAATATTATGTGCCTAATAAAATGATAACGACAACGAAATAGATAACCTATAATACGACGACGACGGGGGGGGGGGGCGCACGCGTGTATATCATGCTCGGTTATACGTCCACGGCAGAGAGAGAACTGAGTTTTTCTCGTCCTCGCCCACGCGCCCATCCGTCCCGAGCTCGACTATAGCCCCCTAGCAACAACGATCCGGTGGAGGTGGTCGCGTGGAGGCGGCGATGGCGACGGCGTGAATGCCAGGAAAGAAGGCGTCACGCTCTCCCTCTCGGCACACGCACACTGACTCTTCCTCGTCCATATACACACGCATAAGCCCATACTAAAGTACACGCACACAAGCACATATACACATATATACAGTGAACGCTGGTTCAATTTTTCGTCATAAATTTACACACAATCATATTATATATAAAGGCAAAAATACAGTGTACTTAGACCACTCTAAGACCACACTCGAACGGAAAAATTAAATCACTTAACCTCGGCAATTATGAACGAATCGTGAAAAATTATACGTACAGATAAATAATTTGAATTGTTAAACAGCCCGGTGAGTATATAGGAGTGGAAACACTTCAATCGTTGGGTAGGACACTGGTTGTGAATTAAATATTGAATTTGACAGCGATGAAAAATAATTTCTTTCGATAAAAACGATTCCGAGTGGAACTCGTGTACATACATTACTGTTAAAAATTTTAAAATGTTTTAATTTCATCATATTATATTAAATTAGTTCAGTATAAGTATATAATAGGAAATATAAAAGTCGGGATATAAAAATCGAAAAATACTAAGCATATAGTACTATTTAGAGCCGATTCCCAATCAATACCATCAAAGCCAAGGCTCCTCCTCACACCATATGGTGAAAATTTTGCTTACAAAAAATATAAATATAAAAATTAAATTAAAAATTAAAAACTAAAATGTATAAAAAAATATATCCTCCCTGAAAACATTTTCTAAACATATCCCTGAACGTACAGCAATCCCTAAAAGCACATACCGTCCCGGGCGCTGCCCTTTAAGTGCGTGTTTCACAGTCTTGGCAAGCGGTTCCTGTCGGGAATAATTTAGACCCTCCAGAGAGCATGAGACTCCATGAGAGTCTAATTGATTTGCTAATTATGCAGGTCGTATAGGTAACTCCAGGGAGGTACTTTTTGAGACTTCTCGGGCATTACTTTTTTAGCACATCTCGGAAGCTACATATTAGGTACGAGTTGAAAATAAATTGATTAGATCTACTTACATTCGACCTTTTAGGCAAAAATAGGTATGGAAGAAGATAGAGACATGGATGCCTGTAGGATCGCACTCGGACTGATTTCAGAATGTATCATACACTTCGGTATATAACATACTAAAAGTCACTTTTTTTTTGTATTCTCCAGAGGAGGCTATGTCCTTCCCCTATTTACCTAATGAGTACCAATGTACAGGGGTATTAAACAAAAGGAGACAAAACCGCAAGACGCTAGGTCCACTTCCCTTTGAATTATGAGATATCCAAAGTTTGATTTTGGACTACCCAAAAAAAGTGACTTCTAGTATTTTATAAACCATAGTGGACAACACATTTTGTCACCGGTTATTGAATACTGTTATTGAATGTGCCGATTCAAAAAGTTTCCCCTCCTTTACTGTGACTGTAATCATATTATACCATTTCTGGAGCATTTACGTGCCCACAATTTCGAAAAATTTACAGCAAAAAAAAATAAATAAATAAGGAATACACGGTCCAAGAAGATAGTAAAAAAATAGAAATGAAGAACAGAAAAAAACAAAATGTCAGCAAATCAAAAAAGTTTTTTTTAAATTAACTTGGATATTGGACACCGTCTACTTAAATCTGTGTAGACGGACATCGAACATCAGGATGGTCTACGACCGTCATATTACCGTACAGTACCGGCGTGGGAACCAAATGGGCTGTTCCTATTTTTGGTCGAAACTCCCTTCGGTACGGTTCAGGACGATCCCGGGAGGTATTTTGTACTGTTAAGGATGTAATATTGTTAGTTTTCCGAGATTGAAGTATCTACAGTAGTACTGGTAAGAACTAAAAGTATATAATATAGTACCTGTCCCATATATTACTGTTTTACGCAGGTAAATAAAAACTGTATCATGATGAAAATAAGAGATAGGTAGGTAGTTAAAATGTGAAAATCATCTAAATAAATATTAAGAAAAAACATAAACGCTAAATACTATATATTATTTATCGAGATAAATATGAATAATTTATTTGTATATTACAAAACTATTACAACATGATATTATGAATTAGAATGTTATTACAATAGTATAACCATGACAAAGTAGATAGGTATGTCAGTAACGATACGAATTTTACTAATATATGCACATCCCCACTTTTTCCCATATATTAGGTTCTGAGATAGCTTTGAAATGTATGTTTGATATATGTAACCAATGAAAGGCGGAAAACTTAATACATGGTAAAAAATGGGGATAATTCACAAAGATGTGCGTATTACAATGTTGCTGACATACTAATCTATTTTGTCATGTGTATAACGTTGAATTTGACTGAAAAACTGATTAAAAATATTTAGTCATTTTATGAAAAAAAAAAAGTTTTTACGGTAGTTACATTTAGTACAAAACGCTTATGGTCGAAACCAATGATCTAATATGTATATATACATAGGTATATATAAATGGATCGTATATACTTACTCGTGTCATATATTACTAAAATGATTTAAAAGTGACATAAAGTATGTATATATTCTTTATGCGTAAGAGAAACCAGGTGATATTATTCCTGTCTTGTGAAATGTAAATTTGAATTTTCATCAATATTCCGATCCATTCGGATCAATAATACTGTCGCATGGTTACTATATACATTACACATACTAATACGCGATGTTATAATATGGAAAATAAAACGGCGATCTTTTTGCGGTGTACATCCAAAATCTTATATATTATATATAGTTGACATGAACGGTGTAGTAATTTTTCACATTTTCTTTTCGAAATAAAGCTGAAAAATCTCGGACGTTTTACATAAATTTCACGTGTGTATATTGTATTATAGTATATTCGGTGGTAAGTATATAGCGTTACTTTGCAGTATATTTCATGAACGAATGTGATCGGAGAGGGATGTATAAACTGCAATATAACAGTGGTCTGTTTACCTATGCACGTGAACGCCGCTTCACCAGCATATGGATTTATATCGTCTGCCACTGGAAGAAGCCATGGACACTTTTGTTCGGCCTCCAGACAAACGGACCCGCAAGCCTTCACCCTGTACCGATGTCCCTGTGTCCAGTGTGGTAAAATAGCCGCGCACGCCCACAATGCGTAAGCTTCCTGTAAACAAAAAAAAAAAAAAAATTTAAAAAAATACAATTTATATATTATAATATTATAATATGCGTATTGTCTATAAGATTTTTATGTAAGTTTTAATTTTACTGAAATTGAGTATCATTTTTTATTTATATTTTTTTTTTTTTTTTTTTTTTTTTTTGTTTTTTTTTTCATTATAACCTTTTCCGTTTCAAAACGTAGTTTCCATTTTGCGATATAACGTTAGGTATATCTGTTTTAATACGTTATTTCCGTTTTACGTTGTAACTATACGTTTTCCGTTATCGATTTTTTAACGAACGTCATCGTTATAATTACGTTTTAAATTTAACGTTTTCAAGCCCTGACAGAAAATGAAATTTTCAAAGTAGTCCGACAATATAAGACTGACTAGTAAAAATTAAACTTGGCCATCGTATAGAGTCTACGTTCTACAAAAACGTATATCAGTCTTACAATAAAAATAACCCATTTCAAAAATACTCGTATTCAAAATTTATGACATCAGGACATTTGCGTAAAAGATTTTTCAGAATTTTATGAACATTAATTAAATTCGAATAATATAACGTTTTCTGTTTTGAAACAATAGTTCAGTCTTGCGATATATAATCATACGTTTTTAAAAGTTATCGGTTTTTATCGTTAAACATTGATACAACGTTATAAATGTCGCGTTTTCAAGCTCTGCTCTTTATACGTACCCAATCTGTAAAGCCTGCTCAAAATACAAGTTGAACATTTTGTATTGTATACCTAGTCAAGTATATAATTTATATATGTATAAGTCATCTTAATTGTCTCCAATCCTTGGCAAAATGTTTTTAAATAACCGTAAGAAAATCAATTATCCCAAAGAAATATTTACATTATGTAGGTACGTATTTTATTGTATATCTTGGAGAATAATAAACTTACAAGGAATTTCATAATATACATTTTAATGGACAATATTAAATTCAATAATCAAGGTTCTATAAAATAATATCACGTTAAGTGTTAGAATTCAATTTTAAAAATGTATAGCCATTATTCAACCCTCTAGAGGCAGAGGGTGATACACCAAGATCAATCAAAAGATCAGCTTAAATTACTTTTTTATGATAAATAGGTACATATTTTTATAGAAATGAGAGGGTACAGCTTCAAAAATTCATTAGGTAAAAAATATAAACCATCCTAATAGTCATATACAGAATTTAATCAAACACTTAGATACTAATATTCTACTTGATCGAACTCGTGAAATTAAACAAAAACCATACAAGAAAAGAAAATATCAATCTTTTTCAAATATATTATGTATTAGAAGGTGAAATAAATTTTCAATACGATTAATATTTAAAAACCATTTTTAAAATATTAATATTATAATGATTTTATCATATTTTAAAACATAATTATATTAATATGTTATTGAAAATACTTTAATAACATTTCTAACTTAACCTAATCTAACTTTATACATTACCTTACCCATCCTAAACTAACCTAACGTCGATAATCAAAAAAATACATATTACTAGGTTTTCATTAAACCAAAGTTTCAAGACATTAAAGTTATTTTACATAATATTATATAAATATATATAATATATATATCATTAGTTATCAAAAGGGTCCAGTTTTATAAAAAAAATAATTTGGCTTCGGATACTCTGGAACAATGGTTATTCATTTATTACAAAATTCGATTCATATAGGTATCGAGTAGGTATCTTATATATTTATATACCTAGTAGTAATATATAGTATTTATTTTATATAATATTTAGAACATGATTAAAATTGTAGGGGCATTTTTACAGAATTTTCACAAGTTAGACATTATTGAAATAAAATTTTTAATTTTAAAGTGTCCATAAAACAATATTATTAGGTGCCTACTACTATTTTATTATACATGTGATATTCAATAATTTTTTTTTAATATTAATAAAATATATTTTTCAATTAAATACAATTTTTATTATTATCATGTATTTTAATAAAATATTTGTCAACTTTAAAAATATAAATTTTCATACACTAAAAAGGTATTTAAAATGCTTCTAAAATATTATTTTTATTTTAAGTACCTACTCTAAATGTATAAAATGTATTTTAAAATTAGTGTACTCTAATATTTGCATATAAATATAATACAACACAAGCATATAAGGTGATATGTTATTTTACACCTTAGAATCATATTTATATAATATATGGTAATACGAGTGTATAGACATTTACGTATGCTGAATATAATGTGTTTACGAAATATTTTTAAAATAATATTATAGGACGTAAAATCGGATGACATATACTTTTCCATTTAACTTCCCTTCGTTTTATTCCGTTATATCGAGACGTGGAGGATCACCCATCCACAGCATGTTTGATGTTCGTCGGTTTATGATATTTTAAAATCTGCCCATCAATCTTCGTCATGGAAATCTTGGCAGCTATTACAAACGCAGGGACATCCCCACGCAGGAAGTAAGGGAGTTATATTTTATTTAGTAAAAAATATATGTAGTAATAAAATACTCGTAGTTATATTATTTCAAAAAGAGCGTATAATGTGTATGCTTACTAATTTATAACGTGGTTTTTTTTACAGAAACTTATATTTGTTTTTACGATGTAAAAAAATATGCCTAATATTATTGTATTTTATAATTTGAATGCATTACAAATATTATAGAAAAATATACACCATCATAATGATAATTTTTCATTAAGCTTATAAAACCTATATATTATTATTTAATTTTTTAAATTATTGTATGATGATAATAAATAGATCGATGATATATAAGTGTAATTAACTGTAGCTATTTTTATCTCCAAACTTTTGATGATATACGTGCCTACGATTATGTCTTATATTATTATAAGTTCTATATTTTCTTTAATTTAAAAAACATTTTTTTTTTATCCTAATTGTACATTTTCAGTAAGAATGACAAAATCTAGTGCTTACAAACAATAATAATTCAAAATGTACTGAAAAGTATTTTTTTCCGAAAACCAGACAAGGTCAATGTGGTTTTGTTGAAAAAGTTCAGAGGATGAGAGTAGAATATATAATTTATATTATCATGTAATTTGCAAATGTCGAAAGACCGAATGTTTACAAAATAGTGTAATCGGATCTTCAAATAATTAATCAATAATTATTATTAAACACTGTGAGAACATTTAAAATGACAACAATATTATTGTAGAAACCAAAATTTTTTTTCTTATTTTCTCAGAAAAGAGCAAAACATAATGTAACAAAAAATAAAATGTTCTTAAGAAATTTCTAACCAGTAAATTAATATTGAAAATTCCTAAAAATTTATGTTTGAAATTTTTTTTATTATATTTAAAATGCGATATTATATAGTTAATGTTTTGAAATATATTATATAATAATGTTATAAAAATATAATATTGAAAAAATATATATTATTTTGTTTTCTCAAAAGATTATTACTAATTATATAATTATTTTACTTTCTGACAATCGTATAAGAACATTTTGTTTATATAAGACTTATTTTATATTATAGAATTTTTCATTATCATAAAAATATTTTATTATTATAATTAATATGAAATTCACAGTTGCTACCTATAAATACAAATATTAGGTTATGATAAAAGGTATAACTTCAAAATTTAAACAAAATTATAAAGATATTATTACACTTATAAATTTAAATGCATATATCTTTTCAATATGTTTGTGTACTAAAATAATAATATTTTTTTTTTCTTAATTGAAATATCCACAAAAAGATGGTTTGGAATAGATTTGATAAAATGTCACTATTTACCCCAATATTTGGAATTACAAAAAGGTAACCATAATGCAGAACATAAATGTTCTATTTGTCAGTAGTTGGATAGACGGAGACAATGAATACGGGTCTAGTGTCATTTAATATTAAGTTATCTTTTATATAATATATACTGTTATATCAGTAGATGCGTTTATGGTAGGAAAGAAGGATTTTTTTTGAGAAAATAATTTTGTAAAATGATTAAACAAAAAAAAAAAAAATGGTTAAAATTATTTTAAATAGTAATCGTGGTTAATAAGGATGGAAAAAATGAACACTCAGTAAATATTTACTGATATATATATAACTTTCACCAATGGAACCGACGACTACCGATATCAAAAGTTTGCATCACAAGTAAAAACTACATAATTTATTATATGCGAATATTATCGCAAAAACCACCGAAAAGTACACAAAATTAACATAAAATCTTAATGCACCGGAATGTATTTTTCTGCTGTAGAAACTCACATAATATATATATAATTATTATTATTGCACCCAGAAACGATTTCTAGACGATTTCTTAACGTTTAAACTTTTTCAATTAAAACTTGACATTATTTTATTTTTATTTCTTCCTTTATTCTACAACTACCACTCCCCTCTCCGCCAACTACCGTTTTGTTTTATACACTTGGGTCTTGTTCTCTCTTCTCCTCTCTTTTTTTTCTTTAGCTCTCATTTACCACCCCTTTATGGCTTTATCTCATCTGTCCACGATACTGCACATAATATCCACCTCTCGACTCTCACCCCGCAGTCACCCCATGCCATCTCCAGGATACGTTTGCCTGCCACTCGGGGATCACGGAGACCGGAAAATAATACTGGAAGGCATATGCTTAAGTGGGCTTACGACTATACAGACTCTTATACAGTCTGACAAAGGCGTGACGGGTGTCAATCGGAGTTCAAGAGGTTGGTGCTCGTTTTATCTTTACCTTTTTTCTCATACCTTCCTAAACCAATCTCCAACCCCCTAATCCCTTCATCATTTTACCTCCCATTCTCAACTCCTCGACCCAATATATACTCTATTTATTCTGTGTCTACCATCGGTTCTTCTGGGCTCAGTACACATGCCAATGGCAAACAGTGTGCCTACAAATTTTATTTGAATATACCTAACATTTTGGCCGTTTCTTTATTTCTCCTTATATATGTACTATATTATAATATACATCAACAAAACAAGATCATTAAATTGTTTTTAATACTATATTTTTTATCCATATTTCCGGTCTAGACAGTAACTATTAATAATATTATTTTCTAGTAAATTATGATGTAAGTCCAATAATATTTTAGTGAAATTTTCAGTCCATAAGATTGAAGTTTCAATATATAATATTTAAAAATGTATTTTTTGAACAAAGAATTTTACTTACTGTAGGTTTTAAACATATTTTTATTTCTTTTTCTGTCTGAAATGTATATTATATATATATACGTCTAGCTACGTAAGATTATTAGTCTGACCATTTAAGTATTTTTTGTTAATTAACTATTTTATCCCAAAGGCAAAGATTATTACTTTTTTTAAGCAACTACTGGTCTGAATTAAGTATTGATGAAAAATATTTAAAATACCCAAATAAGTAAAACAAAACCTTGCTTAAAAAACTTAAAATGTAAAATTATAAATTGAAACAAAATTATTATTGTTGGAAATAAAAAAAAAACATTTTATATACATATTTAAATAACTATTTATAAAGAAAATATATAAAAGGATTCTTTAAATTATCGATATATTATGAAATAGGTATTGATAAGAAAATCATAATAAAAATTAACGGATTACATCAATATGAAAATAATATAATATGTTAATTATAAATTAATAAGTTTTATTTATTTATTTTCTTTAAGTTTAATTATAAATAATTAAATATTTTTATTGACTTTTAATGTAGTAATCCTAACAGCACAGACCGTCCGTAGCGCTGCCCGTAAAGTGCGTGTTTCAGTCTTGACAAGCAATTTCTGCCAGGAATTATTTAAACCTTCCCAGGAGCGGACCGCGAGAGTCCAATTTATTTGCTAATTATTCAGATCGTATAGGCAGCTCCTGGGAGGTACTTTATTGACACTTCGTGGGCCTTCCTTTTTTGGTACATCCCGGGAGCTACATATTATGAATTGAAAAATAACAAATTTATTAGATCTACTTACATTTGACCTTTTGGACGAAAATAGTTATGGAAGTAGATAGAGTGGCATGGATGCCCATAAAATCGGACTCGGACTGATATCAAAGTATGTTATACACTGCGGTATATAACATACTAAAAAATACTTTTTTTCGTATTCTCCAGAAGGGGCTAAGTCCCTCTCCTACCCGCTCTAATGGGCACCAATGTATAGGAGCCTTAAGCCAAAGGGGGAATAGACAAAACCGCAAGGCGCTAGGTCCACTTCCCCATGAGTTATGAGAAATCCAAAAATCGATTTTGGACTACTCAAAAAAAGTGACTTTTTTATGTTATGTGTCTTAGTATACAACACATTTTGCTACCGATCCAAGCCCGATTTGACTGTTATTGAATGCGCTACATTGGTTCAAAAAGTTCTCCTCTTTTGCCGTGTCTGTAATCTTATACCATTACTCGAGCGTTGATGTACCCACAATTCCAACTACATTTGTGTCACTGAAGCGTAGCTCGGTCGGTTAAGCGTTAGTACAAAAATTGTTAAGTAATCAGTGTTCAAAGAATCGAATCCAGTCGTTGGAATTAAAAATTGTTGCAAAATTTACAGCAAAAAAATAAAAATAAAAAGGAAAAAAATACACGGTCTGGGAAGGCAGTTATAAAATTTAAATAAAAAATACAATAAAAACAAAATGCCGGTCTGCAATTTTTTTTTCAATTAATTCGATATTAACACGGTCTACATAGGTCTGTGTAGACGGACATCGAGCATCAGGATGGTCTGCGACCGTCATAATACCGTCCAGTACCGGCGAGGGAACCAAATGAGCCGTACCCATTTTCGGTCGACAACTCCCTTCGGGACGGTCCAGCACCTTCCCGGGAGGGACTTTGTGCTGTTAACGTATGTTCCCAATTTTATATAAGTTATCTTTATTTTTATTTACCAATCTTTCTACTTTCAACTGTCGTTTAAAATCACTGAAAATCGAATGTATATACAATTCGACGACCCCTTTTTTTAGTTATTACCCATTTTCTTAAATAACTAGTTCTACTTTTCATTCAAGTTCGGAATAAGATTTACAATTGAGTTCGAACTATTTTCTATATTTAAACTTCACAAATCGTTTCGATTCAATATTTTCATATTTCAACATCTCTAGTTAGGGTAATAGTTAATGCTTATTATCAGTACCTAAACTGTTTAAAATATATAGTAGAGTATTATTCGTAAATTAGAACTATATTAATTATTTCTAAAATACACTCTAAAAAATTGTAGGTATGTATTTTTAAAACTTGGTGTTCTAAATCTAAAACATTTATTTTCTAAAACTTATTGTGTATCTATACTTTCTATAACTATGCTTCATAAAGCTTTCCCGATCTTCTTCATAATTTATATGTAGTTACCACGCCTGACAGGCGTTTTTTTGTTTTAATAGAAAATGAGTGTGTTTATATATTTTTATTATAATATACGATGCGCAAAATAAAAGTGTTTATGTTGACATTGTCAAATAGATAAATTATATCTATTTACATGCATGTATTCACCTTTATTCTCGGTTTAGTTTAATTCGATTTTAACACAAGAACGGTTAAATGACAGTAAATACTAAATTGTGTTTAAATATTAAATTAACCTCGACCCTTTTTAATATATGTTAAATTAGAAAAGTCTATTAGCGACTATTAGCTATGTGTATTAAGTGTATACGCCCAACGGGTTTTATGCAGCTCATAAAAAAAACATAACATTTTCTCTCGTGACACGACCGTATTTTGGAAATAATAATTTAATGACTCTAACGGTTATATATTTATGGCCGATGTTTTATTAACATAATTTCCAGAGTATATTTTTGTGGGTAGGTGTATCTGTACATGTTTATTAGATTACCAAATGTAATTATCTAAAAAAAATTATTTTCGTACACATATTTTTTATACTTTGAAATCTAACTTGAAAAAAGTGATACGACACAAAAATATGTTTACGTCAATCGTCAACACTCATCACTAAACATTAAAATATCATTAAAAATTAAATTTTGAATTTAGACAGTTCACGGTATTATAATAATTTAGAATAAATGATTTACTTATTTTATATAGAGAGAGGAACAGTGATACTCGACCGGAATATTGATTGCATTATGTCACGCGATAAAATTATAATAAAATTTTACCACTCGACTCGTACAAAAGATTATTTATAAGTACGTCATTAACCTCAAAAAATGCCGTGTAAAAATTTTTTACCGATATTTTTAACATGAAAAAATTAATTGAATATATTGTATTTTTATACAAGCGTAAACCACTGCACTCTGCAATGTACAAAAAGTAACTTGGGAAATCCAAATGATTTGATTATAATATATAATTTATGAAAGTTGATCATGTAATATATACATTAATTTTTATACATAAGGTGATATAATATTCTAATATTAATAAGTGCACAGAAGAATATCTACCTAATAATTATTTTAAAAGAAACCTTTATTTGCAGTTTATTTTTTGTACGGTCTATTTAGGTTTAGATACAAGTTTTAAAATTCATCTCAAGATAAAAGAAATGTATAAACTTTATAGTATATTCTGAATTTTAATGCGATGTACGATTTTCGTTTTTAAACATAATATGTTTAATATTATTATTATTATTTTTTTTTTTTTACCTAGTTTTTGAAATTTTTCAGAAGTATCTAACTTAAAAATTAATATTACATAAATAATTATAGAAATTCCATTATATGTTGATTTTTAACATACGAATATATTAGAATACAATAATGAACCTCCTCTCCTCAATATTTGTTTAAATTTACTTTTTTATATTCCACTAACTTGAAAATTTTGATTTAATTAATCGTGTAAAAATAATTTTTACATTTTTTTTTAAACTCAAAATAAACTAATTTAAAATGATTTATTTTTTCCAGCTTTGAATGTGGAAAAAATATATTTTTTAATGGCAATTAAAAAAACCTAGGCTAGTCATTATATGAGGATTTAAAAATATATATAGTATACTACTTAAGTTCGGTTTTTAGATATATATATATATATTATATACTATATATACAAAAATAAACGATAATGATGGCTTTTTGATTTTATTGGTAGAACAATTTATTATAATTGTTGCACGAATATTACCAAAATAATTTTATTTTTTCTTACAAAAATATCAATCAAATTACTCATTAATATAAATATTTAAAAGGAAATAAATAAAATCAATGATCTGTAAAATGTAATTGGCTTTAAATATTCTTGATTATTTCCATCATAAAAATTGCATGTCTGTATCATAGTTAAATTATTTATTTATTATTTTAATTTTCGTCTATTAAATAATAAAATTAAATTATAAAGTTAATAAAGATGAAACTGAATTTTAAATAACTGTTAAAACTAAATTCATAATAATATTTTAAAATAAAATACAATATTTTACTTAATATAATAATTATTATTTATAGTAGTTCGCTAAGAAATACCATAATTGCGTAAATATATATATATAGCTACATTTTTTAATTAAAATATAATTAATTTAGACTAGACGATTTCGTGACTGTAATATATTCCATTTCTATACAATGTAACTACAGTATGTAGTATGTATGATGTACGTATTTATTCGGTGCTTTTATAATAATGTGTTGAAAATATTCCTAAAAGTTATATAATATGAAGTATAGTAGATACATTAAAAAAAAAAAAGTATAATATATTAATATCACTATAGAGGTAGGTAGTATTAAGACTTTTTTTTTTTAAGTACTTATAATCATATTAGTCAAGGATTGAAGAAAAAAATATTATTTGTCTTTGGGTTTCAGTTAAAAATAATTATTTAAAAAAAAAAATTCAAACTAATTACTATTAATCTTAAACTTTATGACTTTTTTTCTCTCCAAAAGAACATTATTACGTCATTAAGAACGACAAAAAGTGTATAAAAACATCAAAATATTCCTCCCTTCGCTTTTCGTATCGGAAGAAAGAGAGAGAGAAAACCATGACATGAGGGTTGATGGATATTCTGCGAAGGGAGGTGCATCATCAGGGAACATATTTACCCAGAACACTGCTGATACGCAGCTTATTTTAGGACGACTCAACAGAGTTTGGACCTAACCGTGTGTGATGTATGAAATAAATCATCGCTTTTAATTCCTAACTAACTTATACGCCAGATATTTTGTACGAAAAGAATAAAAGATGACATTATTCAGAATGAATCACTGGATATGTTGACGCGTATAAAAAATTAGCTAAATATTATGTTAGTATTCTTCTTCTTCTTAATATTATATTAGTAGAGTATGAATTATTGCTATACATTTTAAAAATGTACATAGAACCTACATTTATGGGAAAATATTGATATTTTTACTCATAATATTATTTTTGTAATTGACAATAAAATATGTTGTAGAATGTTAGTTGTTAAGAGGACGCTATATCCACATTATCTTATCATATCTTTGTTTATATAACAAATAATAAAGCAAAATCACACTACGCAGAATTGAAATTTTGGGGTTTGACAAAAACTTTAGAGTATAAAACCTGATATAAAATTTAAAGAGAAGAATTTCGAGTGAACTTCATGGGAGTTTATTGAAAAATGTCGTCTTACAAAAAAGTTATAGCTAAATATCAAAAACTAAAAATGCCATAAAAATTGAATTTTGTAATAGGAGTTTATATCTAAATTTAACCTAAACGGCAAAATTTCAATTCTACGTAGTGTGATTTGCTATTATTGTCAATTGGATAAACGGAGATGGAAAATTCGGGTACAGCGTCCTCTTAAATTTAATGTAAAACACCTTGACAAAATATCAGTTAGACAAGTACCGACTTAATATATTATATATCTGTATAAAAAAAAATTAAAAAAAGCATGCGATCCATTATTTTCATATTTTGATTATGTGAGTCCATTATCTGACGGATGGCACACGATGCAATTATTACGTAAATTTGCAACAAATTTATTTTCCTATTTGAGATTTGAACCTGCCTACCATAACACCAAAGACAGATGCATTACCAACTGAGCTACTACCTACTGATGAATATAATATGTATTATTGGAATCTCGGGTATTTGAAAGAAACAATTTGTGTGTTTAATGTATTTAGGTATAAGGTAGGAATAGGTAGGCTAGTTTTTTGACAATGATGTTTTAAATATTGTCATTTTTTTATATTGTGAACAAATTTTTGACAAGAAGATTTGATCTAATATTCCAATTTAAACATACCAGAATTTTCTAAAATTAAATTAAATTAAGATATATAAATTACCTAACTAATTAATCATGTTTTTTTGTAAATAAGGAATATATATTGATTGATGAGATCAATTTAGCGTATTCAATGATGCTATGTATATATATATATAACGGTGAAAATATAACTCATTATTTAAAAAAAAAAAATACAATAGTCTTTGAATTTTGTGTTTAAAAAAACGGGTGCATTCTGAAAACTAGATCCTGACGTAATATTCAGTTTCTACGGCTTTGCCTTGCCTGTAACAGGAATTACGATATTTGACGAAACCACATTTTAAAAATCTTATATATACTTATAGTGTTTAATGTTTATATAATATTTTCTAAACATTCCAGTTATATTTGTGTTTAAATATTTTATAGAAAATATCAATACAATATTTTACATATAATAATTTTAAAATATTTTATTTATATTTGTATAAATTTATAATTCCAAATATTTTCAAAACCTTTAAAATAAACAGCAATACAATATTTTACACATAATAATTTCAAAATATTAAAATAGATAAAAATAAATATATGTGTTTAAATATTTGGGATCAAATATTTCCTAATTAGTGTAACAATATTATCAATCAAATATTTTATTAAAAATCTTTATCAAATGTAGAAATATTAATATTATCAATTTTTTTATATTTATAATTTGAGTACTTGTGGATTTTCTAATAATAAAATGAAGACTCAATTTCACAAAAAAATATTTACTTTTATTTGGTAAATACGTATTTCGGAACTATGTTACCATCTTCAGTACATTAAAACTACAGTCGTGAAGATCATAGTGTAACTATAATATATACTATATAACTAAGTTACATAGTTGCCGAAATACTTATTTACCAAATAAATGTAAATATTTTTTGTGAAATTGAGTCTTCATTTTATTAATATTATCAAATTTCTATGTATATATACAGTATCATTTACTAAACATGATCGCTCTATAACCCCCCCGAAAGCAATTTAAAAAAAATGTATATATGTATTTACTATTGAAATATTAAAATATTGTATAAATATGAATAACAATAAACATATAAATTCCACGGAACTTAACGTTAAAATATTATTGGTACGATAAAAAAAGTATAATTAAAAATATTAATATCAATGTTTTTCCTTATGAACATAATTTTAAGTATAATAAACCGAAAAAGTCGACATTTTATTAATGTATTATAGTATACTGTGGTGTTCAAAAGTTGCTAAACCCATTAATCTTATCGCAAAAATATTCATAATATTATAGTGTATTATATACTTTATTATGTTAATTTGAATGCACATACATTACAATATAATATATGCTTATATACAATATATATATATATATATATATATATATTATTACTGAACAGTGAACACGTTATGGTATTTATCTTGAAAATCATTTAATTTATTCTAAAATACAAAATAACGCCATATTTTTAGGCGGGTAGGCATTTATTTTTAATTTAAAAAGTTAAAACTATTATAGTCTTAGTATTTTCATAAATAGGTGTATTACGAAATAATGTTTTCGTAATAAATTTTTATTAGATAAACTATGATAAATAGTATTTTTATTATTAAGAATGTACTACTCGTAAAACTTTAATGAGAGTGCCTGAAATAGATAATTACTTTACTGGCATAATTATTTTGATATTATATTTGTAAATTCATATTCAAAAGTACTTCCATTTATGTCCCATTTACGTTATAAAGGTGTCCGTAAAAATTTGCTAATTATATTTGTATGTACACGTACTGTTATATTATATAGGTACACGTTTAAAGATTAAACACTAATGTTGATAGTTTTGAATTATTTTTTACTTATAAATAGCCGATATTTTTAGTTTTTATTATCTTGTTATATACTTATTCAATTTTTTCTCGTAAACTCCAAAATGACCAAAAATAAACATCGATTCAAACATACTCTCTTGTTTTGATTATATGCTTTTATTGGAATTGATTGAATTTCGATTTTTTTCTTTATGTTGTGGAATCAGCGTAATGTACATCGATTTCAATTAATTTTTACTTCGAGAATCGAAAATATGCGTTCGAAATTGTTGTCAAATATTACATATTAATCTAATAGTTATTATGATAGATTATAGACTATAGTATTATTTACCTCGCCAACAGTAAATATTATTGTTATCTTTACATAAAATACGCGTGTATTTAAAACGTTTTCTCTTGTTGTTTTATCATGTACATAGTATATTCCATGAGTATGAACGATAAACATATTCGACAGATAGATTTTAAACTGCAACTGGTCAAAATTGAATTTTACGTCATAAACTCGGGTGGTTTCAAGTATATATATATATATATTCGAATCTGACCCGGATTACAATTACTTTTCCTCCGAGAATAACGGACGTTCATAACACGTGATCTCATAACTTTGTTATGGACTGCAATAAGCATTGTTCATAACTATAACATTTTATTGATCATCACAATACCATCTTATATATATATATATACGTATTATATGCTGCACTCAGACGAACAAGACGGACCTTTCCGGCAGTTCTTTTATAGTCAAGAAAAAATAGAAGCAAAAAAGGAAAAAATAACATTAAAAATAAAAAAAGTAAAAACATTTTTTGTGTATCACTGAAATTGATAAATAAAAGTAGAAGGTTTTCTTAAACGGACCCATTAGTTATTGATATTATTGTGTTGACTGCGCGGACACGTTAAGCCAATTTTACAAACAATGATTTACTTTTATTTTAAAGTTAGTTTGATTATGATATATAGTATAATGATAATGATTTTTGACACTGGTAATAATAATAATTATTATTATAAACATAATATATTAATACGGCATGAGATTGGTCAGAGAGGTGTAATTAGTTGCATATTTTGGATATGTTATTTCCAAAATATAAGTTATCGATTTATATAAGTTTAAATTAAATTTCATAATATAAATCTCGATAACAATATAATATATTCACGATCCTTACATAATATTATGACTATAACAGATATCAACCCGAGGAAAATAGTCTTCTGGACTTATAATAAAATATTAAAATTCAAAGTAAATTAAAGAAAGTATAAAGAGTTGATTATTAGGTTTTCTATATATAAGTATATTGGCACCTGCAATATTATGTACGTCTGTCCGGCTGTTTGTCCTTAAGATTTATTTTCATAGTTATAAGTACATAGTTTCTGGAGAGATTGTTACCTAAAGTCTGTCCAACCGTTTGTACTTAAGATTTATTTTCATAGTTATAAGTACATAGTTTCTGGAGACATTTTTACCTAAACTTTGTTATATATAAAATAAAATAAAAACCAGGAAATATAACACACTCGAATTGTGGGTTTTTTTCAAACGTCCATCTGTCTGTCCTGACGAGACATCGCCGTGGTCACAAATATGAATATATTTACAATTTTAATTCGTAAAATTTTATATTTATATTTATTTCCAATTAAACTATATTTTAAATATTAAATTTGATTAGACTATATGTTATTTTTTATAGTTATAAAGATTTATAATAATTGATAAATTAAATTAATTAGGTCATTTCGAATATATTTTTAAGAGGTTTTAATTTTGGTAATTCAACTTTTCTTTTATATTGTTCTTTAGAAAGTGGTGAATTGTATATTTAAATTAAGTTGAATTTTATTTTGAATATATATTAACATATCTATAAACAGACTAAAAACTTGTAATAAAGTTAAAAAACAAATATCTGTTGCCATATTTCTATTTAAATTATTTTTTACTATAGATACCTATTATAACTAATTTCACAAGTTACAATATATGATTTACAGATTTCATGTTTTAATTTATTTAAATGTTTCGTGTATTTATACTTGAACTTTAACTTATTTAGTAATAGTCTCAAAGATACGAGCATAAAGCTGGACAAATTAATATTAATTTATTTTATTTAATTTTATTAAATAAGTTTAACATGTATAAAAATATGATAAAGAGTTAGAAAGCTAGAATTAAGTTAATTAAGTTAATTTTTGGAAATAAATAAATATTATTTTTTTATTTTCAGATAAGCTATATACAATATCCGCGGCAACTAACATTGGTCGTTACAATTAAAAAAATATAATTGTTATTTTAAAAAAAATTAAAATATCTACATAAACATAATAATACTCGTATGTGACTAAATTTAAAAAAAAAAAACTATTCATTTGTTATTAATTTTGTGTCAATCTCGCAAAAGTGATATGGTAGCAGTGGTGGGTCCAAGGGGGAGGAAGGGCAAAAGTGGCAACATATTATAAAATTTCAGGCTTCCCCCCCCAAAAAAAAATCTAACCCTTGATCCGCCACTGCTTGGTAGATATTTGATTCATCTTGGTTTCTATGAATTTCTACAGATTTGTATTTTAATATACATTTAAACATTTTTTTAATTTTTTTATAATTCATATATAATTTAGATAATTAAAATTAACCTAATACTTTAACATTTTATCTAGTTAATGATTAGCATCGGCTATAAATACCTACATCGAGTATATACATACAAGTATTAATATTATATTATTTTGTTTAATGTATCATAAAATTCCAAGAATCGATTTTTATTATATGATTATATATTTTTTTTAATTAAAGCCAATATTATCGATACAATTAAATATTATTCGATCATATAGTTGAAAATAACTCCACTATATCATATTTGGATAATATTGAACGAACAATAAAATAAAAATATGTACATATTTTTTTGAATTGTTCTGAAAAATACAAACACGTTTTTTATTGTTTCTATCGGTACCGTTTATATATATAATTTTGTTTTTATCACTTCTCCTTAAATTAAGATACACAAATCGAGTTTTTATAAAACTTTATATATTTTAAAACTAAAATAAATGCACTAGTTTTATAGATAATTATTTTACATATAATTATGTTTAAATTGTATAATAAGTGTACGTAATTCAAACAAATGTATATGAAAAAATACAAAAATTATTTAACATTGGTTTTAATATTTATTTGGTAAATTTAATGAAAATACGATATTGTCAGAGTGTCAAATATATGATTTCCGATTAATTATTACTGGTTATTGCGCTTTTAATAATATTTTGGTATAAAAAGTTCATGGATTTTATTTTACGATAATTTTAATTATTCGTGTAATCTCGTAAAACGTAAAAAGTTTTTGGCAGGAATACAAGCATATTAGATATTATCATGCCATGATGAATATTTAAAAAGACAATGGTGTTTTATTTGTTTTTTTTTAAATTCATATCCGAATAATTCGAATGGAACTGAGTGGGGTATGCCATACGAAATTGTCTGCATCTGTACCACGTTGCATGTACAGTGTGGGTTTTGTTTTGAAATTAGCTTATTGAAATGCATAACTATCGAAATGGAGAGTAGACAATTTAATGACCGTGGGCCATTTTAGGGGACTGAGAGGTATTTTAAAGACTACCCGAGTTATCTTAATGGCCAAAACGGACAATCGATATTGTATAAATTGTATATGTATATATATATAATACTCGTATATTATATTATTATATAATATATGTGCAGTGTTCAAATTACACACAGAATAATAGGTATAGTGAGTATAATAATACTACCAAGGTAAAATTATATTATAAATTATACAAAATTATCATAACGATTGACACGAAAATTACTTTTAAAAATGTATATTTAAAAATAAATAAGTCTTCAATAGTAACTTATCAATATCAAAAGAATATCAATACGAAAATATTTTCAAAGCTCTGGATAATAAATATAGTACAATTTAATATTATATTTTGCTTAAAAAATAATAACTTTTAGTTTGATTAGATTTAATACGTTCTTAGAACTAACATACATTTGGTTGAATTCATTTTGTCATTATTTTATTCGATTGTTTCATTAATATTTTCAGAATATTTAAAATTGGGTCATGTCTACGAGAAATTTGGTAACCAGTGGTACATACTATTTAATATGTCTGCAAGATGTAGGCATAGTGTATACCTATGCGCATATATCAATATGCAATTAATCAGTGTTCTAAATACGAGTAATAAATGTTATGCAATATGTGATTATGTAAAATAAATGTGAAGAACAATTTTGTAATAAACAAAATATATATTTAATATACTTCTAGTATTCCAAACTTATAATATTAATAATTTATTTATATAACTTCAATAATATACATTTCGACAAATAGTATTTAATTATTATTATAATTATTTCAAAATTACCCAGAAAACCTGAGAAATATAAATATTTTTTTCAACATATTATTTCTATTTTTATTTATTTATCTATTTTTTAAATTAATTTATATTCTTTCAATATTATATATAATAACTATTCACTTTTCAAACATTTTAAAATCGTTATTACTTCCAAGCCATAATGGATTCTTAACCTTTGGTAAATTTAATTTAAATTAATTATTAAGTGTAAATTATTATGTTAGGTAAACATTTTAAAATATGTTTTATTATATTATATAAATACATTATTTCTTATATATGAATTAATTTACACGTGTGTTATTTTACAAATATTAATTCATAAAAATAAAAATTATTAAAACGTTGATTAAATAAACACATAATTTGTATTTATTTGATTAAATATGAAACTTCAAAGCAGGTAAGTTTCTATTATACGGTCTCTCAGTGGCGTATTCAGGCCGGGCCCCCGAGGTATGTCCAAGTTGGGCGGCCACAGGAGGACCTAAATTATTACATTAAAAAAACACTGAATTTTTTCTCTTCTTACGATATAGCGATGTATGATTCTGTATTATCAGAACTCTTACAACGAAGATCTAAAATTATCAAATATTTAAGTCTCGCTATACAAAGTAAATTAAATGATATGATTGCCGAATGTGTATAAAAATCTATCATCTCTGATGATTAAAAAGTTCCATTTTTCTCGTACATAACTGATACCACACAAGACATTATAGAATAATTATCAAATTAATCAAATAATTCGTTATGTAATTGTTCAAAAAACAAAGATAATAAACTGATCAAACTTAGGATATAATAATTATTTCTCAAATTATGTTTATTGAAGGATTATTCAGCATCAAGATTTGCCAATAAAATTATTGAAAGTATTAAAAATTATGGATTAAATATCGGTAAATTTCGCGGACAAAGCTATGATGGCGCAGCTATTATAGCTGGACTTTATAACGGCGTTCAAACAAAAATAAAAATACATTGTTCTCTTGCAGAGTATATTTACTGTAATGCCCATAATTTAAACTTGGTTTTAAAGGGAACTGTGACTGCCTCAATTTAAATTCAAACATTTTTTTGCCATTATTAAAAAATTATGTTTATTTTGCGTTAAATGGAAAACGCTGAAAAATGTTAATTGAAATTTTACCAATTGGTGGAGTAGCACTTAAAAAAGTTTGCTCCACTGGTGGTCATCACGACATAAAGTTAAGATTCCAAAATTCCATATGAATTTCTAAATATTTTAAAAACTCTTAAAAAATTAATATTATTGTCTAAAAATAAAGATGAAATTTCAGAAGTTAAATAAATGTTAAAAAGTCTTGAAAATTTTAACATTGTATAAACATTAGTATTTGTAAGCGCTATACTAAGAAAAGTAGATGGTGTCTCACAATTGTTACAAATAAGTGATATTGATATTCACAAAGCTATAGGACTACTACAATTTTTTTACATAAGCTCCAAATCTTTCGAGATTATGGGGCATAATATTAATATTTAAAAACCGAAAACATAACAAAAAAAAATTATTTTTAATAAGCTTTGTTAAGACCAAAAGTTAGAATCACCTGAAAAAATTTGAAGTTGAGATAATTAATAAAATACTTGATCGTGGTATTAACGAGATAGAACGTAGATTTCAAAGTTTTAATTACATTTCTCATTTTTTTAAATGCTTACATCCGATTTCATTAATTAATAAGGCAGCAAATATACTACAAAAAAAGTAAGACCAAGATATTTCACCAGATTTTGTTCATCAGATACTATATATTTCCCATTATATTTTAAGAATATGATATTTGTCAAAAACAACAAAATAAATTGCAGAAATGTAATTTATTGAACATTCTCCTCTTACGACAATATACTCTGATGTATGCACTGCTTTTATTTGATACTTGACATTACCCATTGCAGTTGCAGCAGCAAAGCGAACATTCTCACATCTGATAATAATTAAACTTTATTTACGGAGTACGATGGCAGAGGAACGACTGAATGTCAACTGGTCGACTGAACGGTTTGTCAATTATTTCCATTGAAAATAAGAGGGTACAGAAATTAAATTTAGAAGAAATCAGTGACAAATTCGCTTAGATGAAGCTAGAAAAGCTAATTTTTTAAGTTTCAAATTATAATTACTATTACTATTAGGTAAATCAAATAACAAATAATAATATAATAAAATAAATTATAATAATAATAATATATAAATATATATATAATTAGTAAAATAATATATATTATATATTTTAAAATTATTATTATTATTATTTTTTTTTATTGGCTCTTAGAGTCAGTAGTCACTACCTATTAGTTATAATAAGTTATTTCTAATAGTTATTTAAAAGTATAATATTTAATTCAGATCTTTATTAAAATTTAAGTTCTATGTTAAAGAGGGCCTCCTTCTCTTATAGGCCCTAGGGCCACTAAGGTTCACGCTACGCTACTGCGGTCTCTGTAAATGAGTCTTGCGAAATTTATACACACTTTTGTGGCTTTAAAATCTATTGAGCGGTCGCAAAAAGTCGCAGAAACTCGTACACGTTGTTTTTGCCTCACATTAAGTCTTGTTTTGTTGTAGTATTCTATTAATATAAATTTTATTTTTTTTGGAAAACTATCTAATATTAAGCGATTTTCAGTTACTTTATTGTAAGTTGGATTTTTTGTTCTCTGATTTGGCTTTCGACGATACCATTTTGCCCCTTCTTTTCCACAAAAACACTCTATACGTACCCTATGACATTTCATCGTCAAATTCATGATAACTTTCAAAAACTATTGATGACATTTGTTGAATATCATTGGGAATCTCATCATCTGTCGATCCCTCTGATTTTTCAGTGTTTGAACTTTTTAACATAACATCATTCTCATCAGGTGAACATTCGTCAGTAAAAGAAGAACCATCCTATACATTCTCATCACTTATATGTCATTCAATAGACATTGCAATACAACGGCCTTTTAATTCATCAATATTTGCACGGTTAAAAAAAATCTATGAATATTTGGACAAAAATAAGCGCACACGAGGTATATTTTTGTCTAAATATAAACAGAACCGCTTCAATATACGATTATTAATTTTGTTAATTGTATTACGATTGTTTCATTGGTATGATTATATGATAGAAATTATAAGATAGTATGATCCACATGATTGTGAAAATCTAACAAATAATTTATAACATATTAAAAGTAGACTAGGGCAAATAATTACCCCGTGTGCATTACTAAAGATTAAAAAGGTAATTTATTATATATCTACTCGTATAATATTCCTTTATTTTAACTACAATTATCTAGTAACCTAGTAGGTAATCGAAAATCAACAAAAAAAAAAAAAATGTAAAAATAAATATATATTATAAAAAAGTTAATATGACAAAAGTATTTGTAATGTTTATGAAAATAAGTAATAACTAGTTTCGTCCAAAAGTCACTATTATGTTACAAATAAAGAATAAAAAAAAAAAAAAATTAAAAAGACGGTCAGTAGAGGACGGATACACATTGCTCGTTGGGTAGGATACTGGTGATGGATATATTCATTTTGAAAGCAATGATAAATCATTTTTTTCGTTAAAACCATTCTGAGTGAAGCTTCGATGTATTTACATAAGTATTACTTTTAGAATTTATATGGCTAATAAAATATAACGTTAATACACATACTGTTTTTTTCCGAAATTCGAACGTATTTCAAACGAAAATAATAATACATGTTATAAAAAATTGAAATGGGTACTAAAATAAATATAAATGGTAATATAAAAAATTTGCAACTATCGAATTTTGAGATTTTTTTAAATGTAGTTAAAATGACGTACTTAAACTCTCTATACAATTTTAAGATTTTAGAACAAAATTGACCATTTTATGAATAAAATATTTAGAGATTTAAAATTATTATAAATATCCAAGAATTGAGAAAATATATAAAAAAAAACTCTATGTTATCATTATAATAGTAAAATACATATTCTGACAATTTTAAGTCTATATACCTATTTTTCGAAATTTAAACACATTTTATACTCTAACAATACATGTTATCAAATATTGATATGGATAACTTATTATGAAATAATTACAATTATATTATTATATTATTATAAATAATAATTTGAATTAATATTATGAAATAAAATTTGTTCTTGATGTATACCTTTTTTGAGATATTTTTAAGATAGCTAGAATAGCGTACTCTTACGTTGTATAGGTACAATTTTCAAGTCTTGAACCCTGAAATTAATTCTTATATGACAGTAAAACTTCAAAATTAAAAGAGGCAATAAATAACTGGGCATTTTTTTACGTAATATTCTAAATATATCAAGACTTTAGGACCATTATTGGAGGAATAATGATGGAATTAGAGCGAAAAATCTATAATTAAATTTAACAAAATCGTGTTTTATCGTTTTCCTTAATTTTTTGGTTGTTTTGTCTTGTGTTTATCAAAAAATAAATTTTAAATTAAAAAACAAATATACTCCTCTAAAGTACCATCAAGTGTATTTTGCTACCAGAAAATGGTGAAGCTCATAATGGTTGTAGCATTCCTTATAGCATTTTTGGTACAGACTTAAAAAAACATCATTGTAAAACTTTTACATTCTTCTCTATGCTTAGAATCTAAAATATGAAAATCAATAAATAGCACAAGTACATAATAATATATTATAAACATTAAGAAAAAATGATTAAACGATGAATAGTAACATAGATATATTAAAACAGCTGTTAGAAAATTATGTATCGTTATCTAGTATATTGTATTGGTAAATACATAGATTATATGAATATAATTCATATAATAAAGGTTAGGTTATATATATAATATAGGTATATGTATATATTCATATAATCTGTGGTAAATATAATTATCTTTAAAGTTTTTAGAATGAAAATTTTAAATATTATTAATAAAACTATTGTGCTTACTTCATTGTAATAAATAAATAATTCTTCTAATACTGTAGGTACTTTTAATATAATTTTATAATCCCTGCTAATTATATATATATTTTATACCATATAAAAATGTAAATAATTTTCCTGTTTAAATAAGTTTTCACTGATTTTTTTTATTTCATTGCAACAATTTTTTTAAAACCATTTCCAAAGAATGAAAAACAGGGCCGTCCATTTAGGGGATAATGGGAATGTATAACCCCCTTCCCACTCAGGAAATAAAATCCGGTCGGAAAATTAGTCTAGTTTTTCTGGATGTTTTTTTTTTTTTTGCTTCTTCACGTTTTCAAAGAAATATTTTGTCAACACCCTTACGGTCCCACCACCTTGAATTTTTCTTCGGGACGACCCTGAAAATATCTTTGGCAAATTTAGTCGAAATCAGTTGAACCATTCAGATTTCTACTTCATACATACAAACAAACAAACACATATATTTTATTATATAAGATATATAATATAATATACCATATCAAAATGAACATTACAAAATAGTTAGGTACCTGAACTGGATGATCAATATTGAAAATTCAATCATGTAATACCCGTTATTTTACCAAACAGTAACTGTAAAATGTAACATATAAAACAATCGTAATTGAAACGATAATTGTTCATACTATATTATAGTATGCTTGAAAATATGTGGGTACATATGGGGGAAAAAATCGGTTTTTCTCGAATTTGTTGACAAAAAATTATTAAAGTATTATAAAGATTTGCCCATTTTTCAAAGAAATTTAGAAAAATGTGTATCATTATATAATAATTTATATAATCATTATTGTGATATGCTTAAAAAAAAAAAAAAAAAATCGGATCCTCATAGGACTTGAGTGCCAGACGGTGCCCAAATAACCAAATAACAATAAAAAAAAAAAAACGTTATATTTTAAAAAATAATTATTTTTGGAACATAATAATATAACTCAATGCACGTAATTATAGTATTTGGATTTCGGATGGAGTTCCAAAATCTTATATCATATATATATATATATATACACGTGTACAACCATTGAAATCCCTAGAGAAGGGATGCGCGTATAATAATATTATTGTGTAATAGCATATCGTCGTATTATTGTTATGGCGGTGTGATCGTAATTATAATGCGGAGGAGACGATATTGGTTCTATAATTTTACAGTCGGTCATAGTATTAAACCTAATAATGATTAATGCAAAACCATGTAACAAGGAATACCAATATTATAATATATTATATCGGTAACGTTTGTAATATATAGGTTTATTATATTTATATATATATATAAATTTATATATAAATACCTATATATATTTTTTTTTTCCAAGTAAGCTACATTGAAATTAAAAGCTCGATTTTTAATTTTATATTATCAATGAAATAACAGTGAAATTTTAAATATAATTTACGGATAAATTTTTTTTTTTTAATGGCAATTTATTGCTTATTATTATTTAAAAAAATATTAAATTATGCGAATTTTATATTGCAGCT
This sequence comes from Pemphigus obesinymphae, assembly GCA_025469235.1. Classification (NCBI taxonomy): domain Eukaryota; kingdom Metazoa; phylum Arthropoda; class Insecta; order Hemiptera; family Aphididae; genus Pemphigus; species Pemphigus obesinymphae. The sequence goes on along the minus strand of JAIPRL010000041.1, from coordinate 207,969 downwards.
GTTTAACACCACCTATATTCCACTGGTACTGGAAACGCGGTAAAAATACATATTTATTCAGTATTTATGTTAGTAACACGAAAAAAAAATGAACATTACCTAACGATAATAAGAAAGATTTACAAATCAATCTAAGAAAAACTAAGAAGAACAATGGTAACATTGTAACATATTATTATACTACATGTATCACCTAATTTTAATAACATCAATTTTGAGGTTTCTTATCAAAAATTAAGTATGCTTGATTAGGTGTAGAATTTAGGTAATTATATTTATTTTGTAAGAAATAATTTTAAATATTTAATTAACAAGTGTAGGCAATTTTATTCCTTACAATTTTAACTCTAACTTAACTAATTACTTACGTAATTTTAATAGGATTTTGTTTTAAATCCCATATTTTTCAATAATCTATTTCACATACTTTTTTGATTAACCGTTAAAATTTTAAGTTTAAACAAAATATAAAGAAATTCCTTATTTTTTTCTTTCTTAACATTTTCGTTTGTATGATTATTTAAAAAAACAAATTTTATTGGATGTTGACACAAAACTCACTTAATACTATAATTTAAATCAGATTAATCTATATAGATAAAATATAGCTGATAGTATTATAAAACCCGAAAATGGTTAATATAATGTTTACGCGTGGTCTCTTATATCTCCCATGGGGTATTCTTTTTATCATTATATCATCATAACATTTAAGGTTTTAAGTTTTACATAATTATTATAAATATTATGTCGAAATACAGCTTTATATTATCATACATTAGGAATTTCGGGAATGTTAAAATGAATTTGTAATTTTACAAATCTAAATTATGATGTAATTTCAGAAAAACGTAATACATATTTTTTTTTCTATTATTTTTTATTTCTTTTTTTAAAAAAATATGCAGGTTTTATAACCATAATTTTAGAATTTATTAATGTTTTACAATTTGAAAATGTTTACGGTTTTTGAGAATTTAAATTTAACGTGCACTTATGTTCAGTTATTGCATGGTAATAATAGCTAAAATGATATTGGTAATATTATGGTTTTTGTGTAAATGTCAACATGATATATAATATATAGGGAGGAACATTAGAATATTATTTCCTTTTTGGTTATATTTTAAAAACATTTAGGTTGTTGTTTCTTTTGCTACAAAAATAAATAATTATTGTGAACGAAATTTTAATTTCTAATCAAAAACTTATTGAGTGTTATTTTAAATACGATTATTATTCTCTATGTTTTATAGTTAATAATTCATAATATATTAGTATGAATACTTTCCCCCGAAAATCATAAAATTATTTTTTAAATATATGTAGGAGTAAAATAAAACTCTAATAATTTATAATACAATATAACAATAAACAATATTTTAAAATAAATGTTTTTGAAATATTATACTAAAACTGAATATAATACTATTATAATACTGCAAATTATTTATTATTGAAAAACCTGAAACCTCTCTCATTATTATAATTGACAAAAAGTCTTAGAAATAAGAAACAACAAACAAATGAATATAATACCTATTGATTTTACGATGATGTATTTTAAACAAAAGAAAGTGTATGTACGTGTATATTTTTCGGATAAAAAGAGTAGAACAGGCGTTTAAGAGTAATTGGGGTTTTTATAGTAAATTAATTTTAGTTGGTACTTTAAAACATTTCTTTTTTGTGTTTTCTTAGTAGATTTCGTAAAAATTCAAGAAAACTGCCACTTAGAATTGATTCTGAAAATCTTAGATTTCGAATTAAAAATAAAAATATCCATTATCCTTTCTGAGGACCAAATTCCACCATTTGTAACTGTACGGTTTTTAAAATATATGGTTGTATTGAAAAATGTTTGAAAGTTAATTTTATATTACAACTTATAAAAAGCACCTATACACGCACGGGAAAATAGCTACCTACGTACATAGAGATGGAATAATATTATATAGTTCTTTATCAATTGTTTTTTAGTTTCATTTGTCTACGGTATCAATAATACAAACGAAATTAAGTGGATACGAGTGTATTGGATAGGACGCGTAAGTAATATTTGCAAATAAAAAATAAATGGAAAAAAATAAAAGTAAGATACTGCGATTGCAACGTTTTATAATTTACTCTTTTAGCATTTATTTTTTTTTCTAAGCGTTTCATTTAAATTTCTCTTAAAATGCCTTTTATACGCGTGTACAATAACCCTATTGCACATCATGAAATCGCTATAAAAACGGACGCCTAAACTTTTCTCTCGTACACCGCGTTATCATTTAGAACGTGTACAGTTATCACCTATATATTATTTACCTATTATTATTATTATTATTATTCTCTATTTGTCGTTTTAAATGAATGAGTAGTTTACGATACGTGTACCTATAAATATATTTTGTTTTACGATTAAAAAGTACGATAATGTCGGCGGGGTCGGGATAAATCCGTAAAATGTGATTTAATTTTTCTTTTTTTTTCTTTAGCACTCCTTTAAAATGTACACTCGACGTGCGTATACGTGTGTGTGTGTGTGTATGTGTGTATTATATATATATATATATATATTATTGTCATCGTGTACACACGCGCGCCGGCGCTTGTGTGTGTGCCGTAGAGGAGTAAATCGATTAACGGCGTGTAGCGTCTGTAAGTCGCAAACCACACGTGACACCCCCGTCTGATGATACTCCGGTCGCCATAGTTACCCGACCGGAGGATTATAACCTACGTTCATCCAGCATCCAGCGGCGCTTACGGCCTTTCGGCCCGGCACGATCGGCTGCCCTCCGACTCTACCGCCGCCACCGCCGCCGCAATAAACGCGCACCCCGTCGCCCCCCCCCTCCCACCACCATAGCCATCAGCAGCAGGCCCTTGCCATAATATATAATAATATCTACTCGACCGCCACCCGTCCGCGCTACCCCCCACTCACGCCGACATAAGTGCTGTGCATATCTATGCACAACCGTCTTGCGGGGTAATGGGTATGGGGGTAAGGCGTATAGACCTACAGTGAAAACTGACAGACCGACACCTCACCCTCTCCCCCACCCACAAACCATCTCGCGTGTTATCATCAATGCCGTTTGCGGGGGGGGGGGGAGTACACTCGGATAAAGGACAAAAAAATATATTCCTCCCCCACCCACTTCGTACGCCTTGCCGCCGACGACCCCTCGATTGTCCGTACAACCATTTGCATTATGAAGTTCCTCGTCAATCCATTCTGCCGGCCCGGCGACGACGGCGGCGACAACGACAACGACAGCGACCGGGAAGAACAAACAATGCTTGGTAATAAAAAGAAATAAAAACCGAAAGAATACAATATATATATATATATATATATATATATTGGTACGCGTATATATTACGAATATAAAAAATGAGTACTCAAACTGTTGAATTCGGTTTTACCGTCGAATTTTTCCCATTACTTTCATTAACACCCCCATGTCACGTGTCACGTAAAATGCCCGTCAGACCGCGAACAATTGTATACAAATATATTCTATGTTGGTAGATGTATTGCATTCGTATAAATCAAGGGTCTCCAAACCACGTTTATCCCTCTCTCGGGGATTGGATTTAAGGGATCCATTCAGACGAGAAATCTATTATCAAAATGAGTCATATTTGAAAATGTTTGCAAAAAAAAAAAATCAACAATAATCGGTAAAACACGTTTGAGCACGGTACATCTTTTTTACCTGTTCTTTCGTATTGCTATTGAGCACGCTCAATATTTTTAAATGTTCAAATCGTTGCCAAACTTCATTTGTTTCATCGAACGAGAAATTATACGGTAAAACTATTATTATTCCAACCAAATAAAGTTCACCTAAAATGTACTTAATTTTCAATACTATTTACTAGACATTATGTTTCACAGTAAAAATTGCAACATAGAGCAAGAAATAGCGCTGAATCGTACTGTTTTTTGAGTTCAGGTACCTAATTCTTTGTTATATACCTAGAGTGTGTTCAATCTACACATAAACGGTACAGGCATGCTCAATCGAAGTGCATCCATAATAATAATAATAACAATAAAATGGTAAAACTAATAATATTTTATGATTCCAAAAACAATATATAATTTAAATAATGGAGTATTTTCAAATGATAAATTGTAATATTATATCGTTTAATACAAAAATGTATTAAAAATTATAACATATAAGTTGGCGAACTATAATAACATTTTCATTTACGTAACTTGAATAAATGATTATTATCATCCTTATCAATGAATATATTATTAACCATGAAATAAACAAATTTATAAATGTGCGTCTGCATTTGAAATATAAATTGTTAGATAAGAATTAATATTTAATTTTCGAAATAACCAATATTGCAGTTATCGCCATACCATATAAACTACATTTTAAAGATTTATTTGATTGTTTAATATTTAGAAAAAAAAATTATAAAATATTTTTCAAAAGTTTCTTTCTTAGAAATTTTATATGATATTCGCCAAAATTTTAAATAAATAAAATACAATTTTATATATTAAATATAAATATCTAAAGTTATAATATGCATCGTTGGCATAAAGGTCTTATGTCAAATGACTCATTCCCTTGTGGTTTTACCATGTGTAAAGAACACAACCAGAAAAGAATAAAAACTTGTCGGAAAGTATATGTTTATGAAAATATTTTTGGCACGAAAGATAATATTATATTATATAAAGATTCAATATAATAATAGAAAACTAATGGACCTAACAGAGAAAACCGTAGATTGGATAACCAAATTAAACATTGAATTGTACCGATTTATTATATTTTTTTTTCATTTTTGTTTTTATTATTTTTATGATTTAATTTTAATTATTATATATTTATGATTTTTATGACTTATTATACTCATATCTGTATTAACATTTATTTATTTTTGTTTTATTAATGCTGTGTGTTTTAATGATTATAATAGTTAATAACTATGCGATAAATAAATAAAAAATATAATATTTTAAAATGTATTTAAAACATATAAAGTATATTATTGGAAATGTAAATACTATGTAATAATACGTAAAAAAATTAATAATATAACCGTTAATAATATTCCTATTTAAAAATTTCCCAAAAATATTATTTTACTTTCTGAAAATCATTTAAGAACATTTTGTATTCTTTGTTACTATCCAAAAAAATTACATTAAGTGAAATTAATTCAGTTCTAGGTAGTAAAATTAAAATTTTTAAAAATTACAAAATAAAAAATCTGGTCAGTGGGAGGTCGAAGCACTTCACTCATTGGGTAGGATGCTTGTGGAGGAAATATTGAATTTGAAAACTATTATAAATAATTTCTTACAAAAGATGACTACTTTTTATATGCTTTATATACTAACTTATACGGCTAATAAAAATAGATCAGTAGGTATATATATTTCTATAGTAAATATTTGGTATAAACTTCCAGTTTCTGACATCTGAATTTATCAATTTATAATAATTTGCTATATTTTTTGTTAGTTATAAATATTTTATATCTGATATGACCTATATAGAGAATAACGATAACTAGTTAATGTTTTTTATTTTGGCATTTTCTAATAAATAACAAATATTCATAATATTTACATCATAAAAGATGGATTTTTAATTGTATTATATATCTGAAGTCACATTAGTATACACTTTTATTTTTCGTATACGTATTTCAATAACTAAGTTTTCATCTTCAGCGTGTACCAAAAACTAACAGGTTTTTTTTTAGAAGTTAGATTTGGTACGCGCTGAAGATGACAACTTAGTTGTTGAAATACGTATACGCAAAATTAAAGTGTATAATATTGTGACTTAAGGTATATACTATAATAATATTATAAATAGAGTCACAAGTACTCATGTGAATATATATAAATTGGTTTTTTTGATACATTTCTGAAAACTACTTACAAAATCAAAAAATGATCTGAATAAAGTACCAATTACACATACAATGAGTTTATTTAACAAAAACCTCTATATCAAAAAACTCTTTGTTTACACTTTGCTCGAAAAAATGTATAACTACATAAAAAACACATCGTTATAAAAACAATAGATTCCTCGCTATATTCAGAATCTAAAAAAAAAAATGAAAAACCACATCATTGTAAAACCATTATTATATTCACTGCTACAACGCTTCGCTCAGAATCTAATATATTAAAATCACATTTAATAAGTTTATATGCCTTATATATATACTTTATATGCCTTATACAATTATGATGCAATACGGACAAACATGAAAAAAAAATTTAATTAAAATTCAACTGTCCAACATAAAACATTATTTTATTATAATAAAAAATTAAAAATATTTCAAAATATTTTTTCTCAGAAGCGATGGCTTGACTTAAATTATTTCAGTTTTTTTAAATATTTTAATGCGTATTTTGAAGTAATAGTTTATTGGAATTCATTGTTTATTTTATCAATTAGGTTTATAAATAAACAATAGGTACATTATAAGTACAAATTATTTTTTAGAAGTAAGAATTTGAGAGGCATATGTACCAAAACCAAAAGAAGTTTTAGCAAAAGTGAACATTTTACTATCATATAAAAGTTCAAAGTAATATTGGATAAAATATATTGACAATCAATATAAAAAATATATAATAATTTATTACTTTAAACAGGTCACCGTAATTAGGTGAGTATGTAACCTACAGAAAGATAAGTTAAACGCTGCATATTAAATACTGAATTGTATCAAAAATAAAATGTATGGACAGCCAATTAAAGTTTTCAACATTTTAGTTTTGAAAACTCAAAAATAAAAATAATGTTCCTAAAATATTTTTGGAAAGTAAAAAATTTATTTTTTAGGGAAATTTAATATTATTTTACATTTTGGAATTGTTGAAATAAAATTTTTCGTTTTTCAATATAGGGGAAAGTATGAGTTAAAATATTAATTAAACCTTAAGCTCATAATAAATATAACTTATTTTCCATTTGAGTTATATACAGAGACACACATAATATAAATATTATTCTGTATCAACATCAGTAATTACTAATTTATTATCATTAGTATTTAATATTTATAGAGACTACGGGACTATCGGCGTAAGTATAATAAATAATAATGAATAAATTATTCCGATTTATTGCGATAAAATGTCGTTTTGAAATGTTAATTACACTTTTTCTACATTGCACCATGGCAATATTTAATATGCTCACTGTGCTTTATTTCAAAACATATATATATAAAACTAAATAAAATTAAAAATGTAATATCGTAAAATCGTAAAATCGTAATACCATTATAGTATCCCAACAAGATAATTAATTACGAAAATGAATGACCGTGTTGAAATTGGTTTGACTCGAATTATCAAGTAGAATTTTTACTCAAAAATTAATTACATCCACTCCGTAATTTCATCGTGTAAATATTACATTTTATATTGTGTGTTTTCGGGAAATTTTAGTAATTGTAATATAATATTATTATATCAATGGTTTACAATTTTGTAAAAAAAAAAAGTTCTTTCATAGAATACTTAATGTTATGTTATGTTATAACAAAATATTTAAACTAAATTTATAATAAATATTTAATTCCATACATGAGATAAGAACTTATTCACTCAAATCCACCGGTGTTTTTCGGTTCATTGAAAAAACATTAAATAAATCAAGGTTTACTTTTTCGCGCCAAGACACTGTAGTAATGCGTAGGTATAGATTTATGTTCACGATGTATAAACGAATGGTTTTCTTGTCTTAGCAATAAGCTTCGTCTAAAGCTTGGGCCAGAGAATTATTGCGATACGAACCATACGATATATTATATAATATATGACTACATTATATTGACTAAAATTTCTTCTATACGTTTACGAAATGTTTATGATATTATAAACAACGGTCTTCTTTTCTAAATAACGATTTACTAGTAAATAAAATAAAATAAAAATATGATTGTAGATAAAAGTAGGTAGGTGAAAAAAAAATGTAAATAGCCAAGAAAAAATATCCAATCATATAAATCGGCAATGAAATGGTAGAAATGTAATAGAGAAAAAAATATATATATAGAGCACATAATATTATATAATATCCAAGATAGAACAAAAGTCAAAAACATAATATTAGAACATTTTCTAGATAGTGAAATAATACGTTCTACTTATTATATATATTTCGGGGAAATTTTTGGTCTGGAAAATTCTATGTTCAATGCAATGTTTTCAAAACATTTTTGGAATATTAAAATAATATTAAATCGTTTATAAAATATTATTTTGAAAACATTTTTTAACGTTCATTTTTCTGACCAAAATAAATATTTCTAAAACATTTTTAACTATCTGGTAATGAAAAAATGATGAAAGTATATTGAAATTACAATAACATACATACATTTAATCGCTATTATACCATTTTATTTACAACCTCCTTACATTATTATGTCCTCGTAGAAAGATTTTTGTTTGTAAATTACTACATATTTTTTTTATGAAGGAAATACCTACTGCATTTTAATTAAATCATAGATATAATATATAATAAATTGCTTTTTTTTTTTTTTTGTACAAATACTTAAATAATCACGTGATCAGATTCAGATATGTTATATTGAATTGTATTTAGCTGTCGATGAAGACTATTGAACATAATCGAAATTTAAAACATTTAAAATGGTTTAGAAATTAGTTAACCATGCAAAAGAATTTAATTAAAATGTAGTTTATTATATATGTAATAGTCATGTATTTACTTAGAACAAGGCAGAATTAAAAAAAAACAAATTTTGAAAAAGTATTTAAATTTAATGAATATATTTTTACTTTCTTGAAGAGTTGAAGGAAGCTCTGGAAAGTAAAGGACTAAGGATTAGTAGGAGTAAAACAAAATATATAAAGTATGATTTTGGTGAAAGGGAACACAGAGGGAATAGGGAAAGGCTAGATTTAAAGTTAAGAGAGGATGTGGTGGGAGAAGTGGAGAAGTTCAAGTATTTAGGGTCCGTTGTACAGAAAGATGGGGGTTTTGAAGAGGATATGAAACACAGGATTAAGTATGGATGGACGAAGTGGAGAGAAGCGTCAGGTATTCTGTGTGATAAAAGAATCCCTATTAGGTTAAAAGGTAAATTGTATAAGGCAGTGGTGAGACTTGCAATGATGTATGGAACGGAATGTTGGGCAGTAGGTAGAAAGATAGAACAGAGAATGAGTGTAGCTCAGATGAGAATGTTAAGGTGGATGAGTGGAGTTACTAGAGAGGATAAAATAAGGAATGAGTATTTTAGAGGTAGTATAGGAGTAGCTTCGATAGTAGACAAAATGAGAGAGAATAGATTAAGATGGCTCAGGCATGTATTAAGGATGGAAGAGACTGAGGCAGTAAGATTAGTAAGGGAAATGCATGTTGTTGGTAAAAGTGGGAGGGGAAGACCGAAAATGAGATGGGGGGATGTGATGGTGAGTGATATGAGGAAGGTGGGAGTAAGTGAAGAAGATGCGGGAGATAGAATTAAGTGGAAGTGTAGGACCAGGGTGGCCGACCCCAAATAGTTGTGAGAGAAGGCGAAGTAGAAGAAGAAGAAGATGATTTTTACTTTCTAGATAAGTAAGTTCAGGTGATAATTATATTTATATTATTCCTATCTCGATTAAAATAAAAAATAACAAAGTAAATATTTTTTAGATATTTTTTTGTACTGATTATAATATGATAAAATACATTGTATAATGCATACACAGTAATTGTTAATAAAGCATAATTATAGTATCAAATAAGTGAAACATTATAGGTACCTATATAATATTATTATGGAGAATTATTAGTAATTATAACTGTGATGAACGTCGAGCAATCGTTGTTGGAGGGTTCGTACAACGATATGTAACATAATTGACTAATATAATTATTATCCCTTAAATTCTATCAGACAGTTGTACATTTATTGTTATTGACATAGATTATCGGATTTTAAACGTTTGTGTTATAGGCTACATAAAAAATGAGGTTTTAAGTTAAAAACGCATTTTTACGAAATTCACGGTACATTTAAGATAATTAATTTTCTATTTCTATAATTATATATTTTTATATAAATACAATATATTTATATATCATTAATACATATAATAATTTTATACTTGAATATATTCAAATATATACTAGGTGTGTAATAGATAAATATTTGAAAGGAATATTTATAAAGTTATCATAGATAATAATATAATTTTTCTATATCGTTTTCCATATTTGCTGTTATAAAAAAATGATTATTTTCTTATTTTATTCTGTATTAAGTATAACCATTATTAATTTATAGTTTTATAATTTCATAAAATGTATACATATAAAAAAGAATAAAAATAGTTCAAATTTAAATTATCTGATATTTATCCAAATAAATACTGTTATCTTTATCTTGGTTTATATAGTATATTTTCTAATCAATCCTTCAAGACTAAAATATGTTATACCACAGAATAGATTTATCCAAAGTAACACTAAAATAAACATCACATTCTGAAAAGATCCTCAGTCATGTAGTCCTGGGTTGAACACCAATATCATTATATACTTATACTGTTTATCAGAAATTGTATGATTTCTTGGTCATAAACAACTAGATAAGATTTTCGTTTATTTTCATAGCGCAAACACATAATAAGTTAAATTAGAATGAACACTTTAGGGTTGTCTAAATTATGTCTACTAACCATGATGAAAATGAAGGTCTAATTACATTACGCCATTATGCGGTGACACTGTTCGCCAGAAATTGTATGAATTTAATGAAACTGATTGTAAACTCGATAACTCTACCATTTATTTTATCACAAAAATTCTAATAATGTCACATAATTTAACATAAAACTAAAAATCATTGTAAGAATAAACTGAGCTACAATTGCAATATATATCCTACAAACATATTTTATAGAATGAGCTTTTATAGAAACAGCACTTCAGAAGAAGTCATTATCAATTAACCCAAAACAATCTATAAATTCTGATACTATCACTGTGATAGCAATAATAATATTTTTTTGAAGATTATAATAATTATATACTGATTAACAATCATCAATATTAATAATGTAAGACTAATAAGAAACAAATAAATATTTATAAATCGTGGATTTTAATCGATATAACCGTAGAAATAAATCTGGGTGTTTATTTCGATAAATCAGTTTCTCAGACATTTGAACACCTAACTGAATTACTTTCTCGCACTACAATAAAAGACAGACTCAATAAAACTGGTCAAAATTCTTGAAAAAACTATACCATGAATATTGTTTTAAAATTCCAATATGATTATTTCAGATATTTAAAAATAAAATATATTTCTTAAACATGTATAATGTTAAATTAAAAATATCAATATTAATTATAGTGTAAAAATGTAATAATAAATAGAAGTTACTTTATATGTACTTGGTTCAAATTAAATAGTTTTGTTACGTATTATATATTTACAAAGTACATATATTGACAAACTATAAATCACACGAAGTATATTAAGTAATATGCACTTATATATAAAACGATTATTTTTATTTATTGTAGTGGCTATGTGTTTGTTTCGCGGACAAAAATTCTGATGAATAGTATCACCATTATCGCCAAAATTTCTAGTGCGTCCTAAGACTACGTTGAGCTAATTTTTTCAAAATTACAAGTGTGAAACATTACAGTACCGCATAATATCGTGTGACGTTTCTTAATCTGTGAATATACCTACGATATATAATTATAATTAATAACAGTGGCGGCTCGTGTGTAGGGGCGACGGGGCGATCACCCCCCTCTCTAAAATTGTGGCAAATTACTTATATTGATTTAAATATTAACAATTATTTATATTTACATTGTAATGCATTTTCAAAATATTATTATTGAAATTAAAAATTGTTTTCCATCGTTACGAAAACACTATATAAGGTAATCGGAGTTTAAAAATATAATATGTAGGTAATAGCACGGTTGAAATAGGTTTCTATTATTCGTTTCCGCGGTTATCGAGTAACGAACATAAGAGGGGGAATTCGGTAATAATACGGTCACCGGAGCGATACGAATTGTCGCCCGACATGCATGTGCACTATGGAACAATACGGTATAATGTGTATTTACTGTGTTCGTGTTCGTGACGCGTGCACATTTCTATAATTTCTATATTTTTTTAATATTCATTTAATTTATTCTTTTATTATTGACACGGTTATATAGATAACTGTGATATCTATATAATCGTGATTATTGGTATATGTTATATTATTATAGTATAGTAGATAAAAATTCAGTATCATGTACATGATTATTACTGTATTCCATATGCTTTTCCAAAGTGAATAATTTTTAATCGGCCTCCCACTTTCAAAGTCCGTCACTGATTAATAACTAGTATACTTATTGGATTTCGAGACTTCGCGATGATTCTTTATTTAAAAAAAAAAAAAATAAATCCTTGTACACCATTATTCCGTATTCCGTATTGCGTTTGGATCGTTAAATACAGCTGGTTTATAATGTACAACTGCTGCAGACGAGCGTGTAAAATATAGCGAGTAAATAAAATGCTGAGGATGAGATTATAAATCATTAACTCGCGAATTCGCATCAAATATCTCGGCAGGAAAATGCCGCCGCTGTTTTTACGGAATGTGTTAGCCAAACTTTAACGGCTCCTCCCACGACCGTTATTTTATCGCACCTCTTATTTTACACCGCGCGCACGGCCACCGGATAACGTTTCGATCCCACCGAGGGTTTCCTTGGTATTCCCAAGTTTTCCGCCAAGATGTTTATTCCGGTGTACCCAAAACGTGTACTGCACGTAATATCATATAGTGTGGTTTCAAAATGAAAATCGTTTATAACTGTACGCGTTATATCTCGAAAACTTTTTCGGCCCAAAACTAAACTGACGTCCGAGTGGCGTTGTCCTGCGGGTGCGTGACGAATTCTAATTAATAAAATATTAAAACAAACCGAAAAAACTACGAAAACGCAAAAATTATTATTATTATTATTTTTTAATTTATTCAAATATCATAATATATTATTATCATATTCGAGCGCACCGAACATAATTTATATAATGCAGGCGGCATGCATAGACGCATAGATTATTATTATATTATTGTGTTTCGAAAATGTTTTTGACTGTAAAATAGTCGAATTTCCATCAACGAGCTTAATTCATTCGTGGTCTAATGTTTAAAATCCCGAACAATACACTGTTGAACGTGTACGCCTGACCTGTATACCGCGGGTGTTGTATATAATGTACAATACAAAATAGACAATAGAAATAGATACCTGACATAAACCCATGCATTTATCATAGTATCTAATACCTCCGTGTTTATTTTGTAACACAACAAACAATAATTAAAATAATTATTTTCACGCGTAAACTATTTGATTTTTCCATTAAAAATGTCCAACAATAATAATAATATTGTTGACAACTGATGATATTATAATGTTTTATAAAAGCAAATAATAAAAATGTAGGTACACTTTGCTCGTCTTTTCATACTCTGGGCGGATGTATTTGCTTCGATAAAACGATTACGAGCTACGCTTCTATATGTATTATACAAAACTTTTATGATCATTTAGTTTTTGAAAATAAAATAGGTAACGACATGACCATTTAATTTGGTATTTCTCCAACATTTATAAAATATTTCTGATATACAAGGGCATTTTTTTCTTAGACCTCTTCAAAGTACCAACTAGAATTAATTTATTAGAAAAGCTTTTTGCTCCAAGCTCTTACTCGACTACTTCTAGTTGAAAAGTTCTTAAATAATAAATATAGTTATAAAACCCTTAGTTTAAAACGATTAATAACTGTAATTACTAAAAAAAAATACAATTTTCGATTTGCTTAGAATCTAAACGAGCTATTAAAAATTATTAATTTTTAAGTTAAGTACGAATATCAAAAAAATGAAAAACTACAAATCTATGACAAAAAGGTTCTCATGATGTTTGTGGATATGGGTTGTACCCCCTCATCACATAATAGAAATAAATAATACATAATAATAATAGGTATAGCGCTTATATTAGGTATCACCTAAAACAATAACATTTATTTTTATATATATAAAATTCAAACAAAACTTAAAAGCATAAATAATATATAAAAACCAAGTACGTAAGAACGAAATCATTAAAATTATATGAGTATCAAGTACCTACAACGTTAATTATGATTTTATTTTAAGTTTAATTATTTTTATTTTTATTTTCATATTTTATCTATAGAAATAATAACTATTTTTTTGAAATATGTTTCAGTGTATATTTGCATTTCTGTACAAATAATTTTGACGAATAAGCGAGATGCATATTTTTAATTTAAAAGTATCATAATTATGACTTTGACTTAAACATTTTCTTCCCAGAAAATTATTTCTTCTTCATAATATTGTCTTGTGATCCTCATAGTAACAGCTTTAATAACAAAAACAACAATCAAACACGGCGAGTCTTTAAGAATTCACAAGAAAGTAAGTTTCGAAAAAATTTTGACGATAAAGAGTTTTTGAGATTTTTTTTTATTCTTAATACGAAAACCGTCGTTAAAAATTAATTTAAGCACTTTCCAAAACGTTTGTTTCGAATATAATTTTAATATAAAATGGAATAGTGTAATAGTGATGACCCTATATAGAATTAATGAAAACGGTATAATAATACATTTAAAAATTTCCTCAAAATACATTATTTATACTACGTATTTTGAAGAATTTAATAATAATATCAAAATTTTGACATGGAAATATCATGTACAGTGCAAGGTGCATGAATAATATATCACATAATAAGTGGACGTTCTCCGTATATTTGGTTGGCTACCGTTTTGAGAAAATTGTGGTTTTAGTCTTTGGGTAAACCACACACGGATGTTACATTGCAGTATTAAATTTTAAAATAGCACTTAAAATGCATACAGAATATTATGAAGTATAGATTAGAGTTAAAATTATTCCGCATATTATGTATGTTAAGTGAAATGTTTTTAAAAAAATCGTATTTTTAAAATGTAAATAAAATATTATCTGAATGGTACATATATTAAATTACACAGTATTATAAATATAAAAACAATTTAGATAATTATTTAAATATAACGATGTGTTTATAGGGAATTTTCAACATTTATGGTTATAATTAAAAAAGTACTTGACTAAAAAATACATTAAAAGTCTACAACTACTTTGATTTTTTTTTATCGTAAATCATGATTATTAGCTATTACGAAATTGATTTGATAGAAATAAGACACAAAATATTACATATTTTGACTTGTTTACCATATACTTTCCTAAAATTAGTATATTTTCACGATTCTTTTACAATAAAACGATTATCATAAAAACGTATCAATATAATGTTTGATCAAAATATTGTTTAACTATAGATGTATAATATTTAATTACGTAATGTAATTTAAAATGTCTGACAGGAAATAAATACAATAACTGCACGGTTTATAATTTTTAGGCACATAATGTATTATAATAATGAAGGTACTATACAATTTATAATTTAATAAAATATGATTTTTTACCATTTTATATGTATACCTATTAAAAATGTTATATTATACTAATTATAATTTATGCACCTAATTTGATTATATTTATTATAACAATGTTTTATATAAATTTGTATATAAACAACATA
Source organism: Pemphigus obesinymphae (assembly GCA_025469235.1). Lineage (NCBI taxonomy): Eukaryota > Metazoa > Arthropoda > Insecta > Hemiptera > Aphididae > Pemphigus > Pemphigus obesinymphae. Next base: position 192,268 of record JAIPRL010000041.1, on the reverse strand, counting down.
GATATTGGATATATTTGGAATTGTAAATTTTAACATTTTGATATTTTGAATGGGATTTTTTTTCTGTAGGTATAAAGTGTGTGTTTAAAATATTTCCAAAAAAAATAGGAAAAAGTGAGATTTAGTGCCCATTTTGATTCAGAGTTACCTACGACTTTTTTTTAAAAAAAAAATACGCAAAGGGATATCTATCACAATAACTTGAAGAAATTATTTTTTGACGTTATTGCAAAAATGAATAATAACCGATATTTTCACTATATATATTTTATATAACTACGGTAAGAAAATATATAATTTAGATACATATATATATATACACTCTTATAAATATTATCGTGTAATATTGTATAAACATGTTCTGTAGTATTTTTTTATTTCATAATAACTAGCATAATTCTTTCTGCGATTATACGTATATTAATATATATTAACTAATCACTACAAATACGTAGGTATTTACAACGAAATTATATACAAATTATTCATTAGAGATAGATTCATATTTCAATTGCTTTTGCATTAGGTATAGCGAATTTTACTTTTTCTCTATTTCTCTGTTAACATACATAAAACTCTTGTTTTTAGCTGAAAATGCCAATGATAATGACAATTTCAAGAAATTGTATACTCTAAAAATTTGAATGGAGGAATCAATCTTTCATATCTTTACTTTTATCGTTTACGATTCAATCTTTTATAGTGTTTATTGTGTTCAAGTTTAAATATGCACACGCCACTCGTTTTTTTTTTCGAATAAAGCGTGAACGCGAACAATGTTAAGAATTTTAAGGAATTTGAATAATATTTATAGGTAATTCGAATTACATTTATAAAAAAAAATCAATACTTTTCTATAAACCCTATTAGATAAATAATGAATGTTCGTATATTATAATATCGCACCATCTGTACATTAGTGTAGTTATTCAAAAATGTCCGTTTTGAACAATTGAGTTTTAAAGTTTCCATTAATACCATAATATATTCTGCAGTGTAACTAATGCAATTGTTATATTAATATAATAAAATAAAGCCGCACGTCGTAAAGATCGTTATTTTTACTATGATAAATGATGTGTAGATAACTCTAAATCGACCGTTTTTCAGTAACTACACTGATGTACTGATGGTGCGACATAATTCTAAAAAAAAAATATAAAGCCCAGTCCAATTCGGTAAAAACATGATATAACGACAGTTCGATACTGTTTGGGTAAACAGGTAAATACAGGAAAATAATTCGATAATTAGTTAACTAAAACGAACGACCGGCTGAACAGGTCAATTTGTTGTTTTTAAGTACGCGGACAAGTTGGATTCGTACACATCGAACGAGAGTGTATCGAACGTTTACCGACCACTGCTGCCGAGCTCGCTGTTGTGATGGTAAACCTTTTCGTTTAACGTATTCTCTGCGAAATACAGACACACGTTAAATATATACGCTGTCTCGGAATTTAAAAAAAAAAACATAAATTGTCACTTTAAAAATATCAAAACTCTCTTAATCGATTGTCGTGAATCAGCGTGTTTCGGCTTCCGCGGACGTGCGAGGGTATCAATCTGGGCTGTACACAGTATTATTAATACGTCACTCTCCGGACAATTGTTTTGCCGACATTTTGACGAAAAGGCGGATGGGGGGGGGGAGGGAGAAAGAGAAATGAAAAATAACCGATATTTTTCATTACATAATCGCCGCGGAAGAAGAACATAATATAATAATATTCTAATATCAAGCCGTTTATATATATATATATATATATCGTAAACGTATATTAAATATTATGTACACAGTAGTGCGTTATATAAACGTATTTTGTCGTGGATTTTTTTTTTTTTTTTTTTTTTGTCCCGTTCCCCCGGAGTTTTTTTTTCACGACCGGCGAGAAGGGCGCGGGCGCGCCGCGTGACTGCAGCGCGTTGCCCGCCGTTTGTTCGACGGGAGGGCGACCGGCGGCGACGGGCGACGATTTTGGCGTATATACGCGACGGGACCGACGGCGGCTGGCTGGTGTGCGCACCGGTGACCTATATTTTTCCATCCGCACACATATATTTTGCACATCGCGCTTTTCCCCGGGTCAATCCCTGTATAATGCTCTTATCGTACGTATAACGCTCTACCCTCGGCCTATATATATGCACGCTGGCCGTGCAATACTATCCGCGTACGTGTGTGTGTCATTTTTTTTTTTTTTGAGGAAGAGTCTTAATTTGGTCGACTGAACTAGATAAAAAAAAAAAAAAAAAATACACTTTTGAGACAATTTTTCCGACTGCAAACTCATTTCCTCCCGAAAATATACTTACTACCTACTGTAAATAACCAAAACAAAACACACGTAGTAAAAATATTGGCGAAATATTTTGTTACTACTGTCAATATTTACGAATAGCCGACTGACAATACGATTTGGCCGACTGAATGAACTTTCTTTTTTTGGGGGGGAGGTAAATTGCTCCCCTGTCCCTCTCGCTGGTTATTCCCCACGCGTGTGTGTACACGAGTGTCTGTAACGGGTAATGGTGTAATAATATATTTTTTTTTTTGTTTCCCCCCCGGAAAATATCGTTATAGTAATGCGGTGGAGTGTGGAACGCGTAGAGCGCATAATATATACGCGAAACGCCCTCGGAAAATAACAATAATTATATTATATGCGTCCGTTTATTATTATCCAGTGGCGGTTTGCCGGACGAACCGAGTGATGTTCATAGCCTCACCTAAAGTAAACGTACGCATAGAACCCATTTTAAACAATAATACATATAATAGTAAATTATTTTATTATATTACATAACTTTCAATCAACTTTCTCGAAATTTCAATGGCGCTGGGGCGACATTGTCAATCGCCCGTCATAAATATACGATAAAAACACAAAAACATAGGATGGGGAATTCGGTAATAATATCTACGGCCGCCGGAGCTATACGAATAATCGTCCGACATGCATGTGGACTGCGGAACGGTACGGAGTAACATGACGAGTATATTATATACTGTATGTTCGTGACGATTTCTATATTTCTTTATGATTTATTTAATTTATTCTTTTGTTATTGGTTTATATTATATTATTATATTATAGTAGATAAAAATTTAGTATCATATTAACAGAAAATTGGAATAAAACAACTTGGAAGACCTGTTTACTGAAACGAAAAACGGACGTTTAAATTTTAAGTGTAAAACATATAAGTTTTATTTATATTGTAATTTTCGTATATTATAAAACGTATTTATATATTTGTTTTTCTATATGGTATTGATTTTGATTTAATAAATACCATTTAAATTTATACCTATATAATTATTATTGTATTCTATGCTCTTCAAAAATGAATAATTTTGAATTACCCTCCCACTTTCAAAATCCACGAGCCATCACTGGTGTATAGTATACTGTATCTATGACATCGCAGGGCGCAGAGTGGTGGTGGTTCGGCATGATGACGAATATTGTCGTGGCGAAAAAGTGAAGCGAGTAGCTCCGAGAAAACCCGAAAGACAAACATTTTAAAACTTCGGTTGCTCAATAGAAATATTAATATCAAGCGGTGAGATGTGAGCTGGAAATATTCGGTACACCGAGGCGGATAAAACTGTTCCTCATGGGGGTGACATATACTTTATTCCGTGTAATACTAAACGACAAAATACCACATAAATATTGGTTTAATTGTTCCCCATTGTGTTCTAGTATCACGAAGGCATAATATTCAAAATGAAAATATTAATATTTAATATTTAATATTTAATACCTCTACTTAGTAGATATTCTATTATAATATTTGTCATTTTATATTCATTTTATTTGTAATAAATTAATTTCGAACATAATTATAGTTTTAACTGATTTTCGAGGTATTGACACAAACGATATATAATTTTTTGGTGTTAAAATCAATGTTTTCAATAATCTATATGGAGACAATGCAACGATTATGATGGGCGAAGTTCTAAGTTCGAATCTCAGTTTATTTTAATATGATTTTCTTGTTTTCATATATACCTACTATATAAATATAGTTAAAAAGAAAAATTATATTTAATTTCAATGTTATTATATACATTGTAGGTACCTCTTGAAAATATTTTATTATCTAATATAGTATTATATGTACATTTACTTAACATTCCCAAATTGTTTGCACCTCACCCACAACACATACCAGCCGCCACTGTAATTATTATCACCGGTTTTTTATATTTTATTTTTACGTCCGCCGCGTTGGCCGCAATAACAAATTTCCAATCATTTTCCATAGCCTATATATATATATATATGCACGCCCGTGTCCCTCGTGGGGTATCCCCTGATCCGAGATACGCGCATGCGCTAAAACGCGACATCGTTATTATCATTAAGGCCCGGATGTCGATGTCCGATAATTCCTGCGAAAATGCTTATAAAAACACGAAATATACTTTTAAAAACACGAAAATTCCGTTAAAAATACCCATAAAATCGTTATATCTACTATTTATAGTGCGTAACGTACACTATTTTCACGCAAATATATGTGCGGATGTTAAATAATAAATTAAAAAATATATATACTTATATAAATACAATAGATTATAACGAAAAAATAATGCATTCGTGATTTTTCTTTCGATTAATGAAAATTAGTGGAAAATTAACTGAAATTACCGTAAAATATCGAAAGACGCACGATCAAAATTACATATTTAGATTCGTATATTATTATTATTATTGAAACACATTTTTAGCTAGAAAAACGTCGTCCATAATTTTCCAAAAAAAGATGGAAAAACTATCAACATCCGGGTCCTAATACATTATCATATAATATATAATTCAAATAGTTTAAAACATATGAGTACATAGACATACTTTTCTATATGACCGTGTACGTATGGTCTTAATTTGTTCGCTAATAATATTCCTTTTTGATTTTCCTTCTAAACTTCAATATAATACGTGTATTAAAGAGAGAGAAAATAATTTTCATTTTATTATTCTAAAGACGCCAATATCAATATGAAATGATGTACATAGGTATCTCATTCTCATTCCATTTTCATAATGAATTTCAAAGTATTTCATCAAATATTCAAAATGAATATATATAAAACTAGATATATAGGTATATCGTTGTAATAAAATGTAAAATTAAAATTATGCACTACAAAAAATGTATGTATTTATCCATAAATAGTTTACAATGTCAAACAAAACAGTTGTTTGTTATATTTTATAACTTTTAGAATTCTAATTAGTTTGGACAACTTATTATATCCCAATTGTGTCCGTGCGTCAATCCGTTTGTCTATCTGTCCATAGTTAGTAGTCATTAGTTATGAATGTTGAAATGGTTATTCGGGAGATAAATATTATTCGTTTTGTTTTATATTTTTAGATAATTGTTTAAAATACGTTTAGAAACCAGAAATTAAACACGTTCACAAAGTGAGCTTCCTAACTAGGTATTATATTCTTTATTATTAACAAACTATTTTGTTATTTTCTTGATATTAAAAAGCATACATTTCTTAGTATTGAACAGCTAATAAAAAGATAGAAAAATGTATGGCACAAATGCATTATCATTGATGTTTGTCTCTGTTTATAGATATTCCTATAGGTATTCTAAATATACCTACACAAATTTTATAAACAAAAATTTAACTGACATATAATATTGATTATTAGTAAAATTAAATGCACTCATATAATTTAACGAAAACTAATTACATCTTATATTGAAAAAACAAAAAATATTTTCGAAATTTGTTTGATATAATTTAAATAATAAATATATAAATATAAAAAATAAAGAAAAATAGCAGACAGAAATTTCTAACACATATATTATGATTTTATATCCTAGAGAGAATAAAAAAAAACATCATCTTAAATAAAATCTAGAAAGAAAGATAATATTCTAATAATTTTTTAGGGAAATATTCACATTTAAATGATATTTATAACATAATAGTTTTTAAACGGTGATTTCCTGGACAAAAAAAAAAAAATTCATTTTGTGTGCTGTCTAGTAAAATACAGTACGAACAATACCGCCGGAAAGTAATATTACACTTTCGTTATAATACCTTTTTTTCATTTTACGACCATTATGGTGGCTAAACAATGAGCATATAATAACAAATTTTCAATTTTTTCCTATACCATTGCCATTCCCAAACCTGAAAAAAGATTACTAATTACTATTACTTTTTTTTTTCACATCCGCTGTTTCGGGATAATATAATAACAAATTGAAGAAAATCCTCTTCTCCGCCTCATTCATCTGACCTTGACATGACGTCTTTCGGGTTTCACCGAATTTACACGCACACCTAATATAATTAAGCTAAATGTATCCGTGATTCAATACCTCCCCTTTCACTAGCTCCACCACCATTGTGTACTTATACACACACACACACACACACACACACACACGCCCACACACACATGTATAGCCTTATGGCTGCACTGTGACGACGTCAATCAATCAGAGTTTGCGGGCAGAGGTGACAATGAAGGATATCACTATGGTAGAAAGAGGGGATACAAGATCTACTCGCTTTCGGGTCTGGGCTATACCCACTATACTACTACAGGAGTTTTGACTTAATAACGCACATAATTCGCCGAGTCGACACCTTCATTTCCGACCAATATTCTCGCCTTCAATATAACGCCGTCGACGACGGCTGTGTGGTACGAAGGGCCCGGTGTGTCGAAAAGCCTCCATCGGGGTTAAAAACGTGACAAAATAACTCCTAACGACAACAACGGTGGCGGCGGGATGAGACGTATACGGCGTGTCACGTGGAACGGACGAGACGGAAGGGGACGGGGTTGAAAAATAGATATAGAGAAAATGTATAAGAAACGGAGAGTGCAAGAGAGAGAGAGAGAGAGAGATAGAACAGTAAAAAAAAAAAAAGAGAGAAAGACGGTTTATACATGCGTATAAAAACGATAGAGTTTAAGGAATATTTCCTCTGTCTATCGAATACGATGAAAATAAAATGGTAAAAAAATCCATGATTAATGACACCTTTGTCTTCGAACATAGACCGAATTTCCCGTATGCCAAATAAAAATAATATTCACTGCTGTTTATTTGGAGCAGGAGAAAAGGGGAATGGCCAACTTTTAGCTAACCTATAATATATATTTATTCTCGAAAATTTTCGGTCGCTAAAACGTCACATCAAAATATATGTTTGTTTTCGAAATAATATTGCGAGGCGTACCGTGCAGTAATGTATCCACAAATTATTACGTGTCAATCGTAATAAACAGAAATAACATTCCGGACAGTATAATGTACGTACCTGCTACTATACATTTTTCCCATTCTAGAATTCTTTGTAAAATAAATAATTTAATTTAACTGTAATTATATACTATAGTAGTAATAATATTATCAGATTTCTGAATAAAAAATTATCAAATAAAAGATCTTATATATTCACGTTTATAACAAAAAAAAAAATATATATATATATACATATATAATATATTAATATAGATTATCTTATATAATTTATGTTAATGTAACATTATTCTTACATATATATATATGAGGCTGTCACTAAAAATTCAACTTTGTTATAATGAACTTGGCCCCATATCATTTTTTTTACGCATCATACCTATATAAATTTGTGCAAATTTTAAGTATTTAAAACCATTTTTAAAGTTAGCCCAATAACTTGTAATATTAGATTACAAAGAAAACGGATTAAAATGGTTATTTCCTCGTAATTCCGAGAAAAAAATGGGTCTAAGAACTTTAAACTTTCACAGAGTATATATTTTACTATAATATATAGGTTGGAAAAATATTTTTCGAAATTTCATTACTTAAAAAAAATATATATATATTCTATTAAATATAGGTACCTACATAATATTTTGAAGTCTACGTTGCAGGCTGAACATAAAACCAATACATGTAAAATACATTTTTAATTTTAAATATTATATATTATTATACTATATAGATTATAGAAGTCGCCCTATAAACGAAAAATTCAATATGCACAAATTTTAATTATAAAAATGATGAAATAATTCCTAAAAATAATTAAAATATTTCAATAACGGGAATAGTAAAAAAATATCTCATTTTACCAGTTTCACGGTAAATATTGAAAATACTTATAAGATTTATTTCAATGTATATTGATAGAATATGTTAACTTAAAATTAGATTTAGTAAACAACAGACAATCTATAATTTGTATATGAATCGTGTTAAACATTTATTAATATTTAATTAGAAGATTGTTCAAATATCTCGTGTAATTTGCTAAAACATAATTAATCCAGTAAAACAAAATCATTTTATTAATATACGATATTCGTGTTGTTATAATAAAAATGACGGGTATAATAGTTTTCACGATAAATCACTATTCGAAAACTAAGAGAATAATAAATTTAAATTAGGAAAATTCTAACATGCACAACATAAACAATCAAACTAAATTAGGTAAGTACTCACGGAAGAAAAATCGTGCTACGTAGACACATTGTAAATTTCAATGATTTTTTTAGTTGGCTTGAAAAAACTTTTTGTAAGAATAATCAATTGAATAAAAAAAATACCTCTTAATTTTTTTTTTTTCATAACGTACTTATATAATATAGATACATAATATAATGCACATGTTTACAGCATCATATTCATTTTTGTCAGTATTCAAATATTATAAGTATTCAAATGACCAAATACGTAAGTATTTAAATGGTTTTTGATGTTTTTATGTTGAAAAATTATGAAATAAATATTTTTGACTACAGCACTAATTTATAAAACGTTAGAGGGTATCATGAATTATGTTATATGCTAATACTGTTAAAGTGATTATACTCCATATTATACATTATACTTATACATATTATAAATGCTTTTTAAAAGTATTTTTGACTAGTTTACTAAATAGCAACATATATCAAAGTCAGTTTGTTTAACTATTGATGATGAATTTCACAAATGATTGCATGAATAACGTTAAAAAAGACGTTAAATTATCGTATTATTATAACAAGATTATTATAGGTATGTTTTATGGAATTTTAATGCAATTTTAGGGGAATCACTTCATAATTATTTATAAAAAAATCTAAAATTTCAGTAGGTACGATTAAATTGTTATTTTACCTATTAATATTTTTTTTTTTTATAAAAATATATTCGAATTTTTATCAATATTTTTGTAAAATTCGTATAATTTACCAAACTTTGTTGGTAAAAACCCAAACTACAATAATCATTTGACATTATGACTAAAATACTTTTATGTTCTAGGATTTGCGAAGATTATTCATCAATAGTCCATAATTTCAACTTTTTCGAAAGCAATCAATAAAATCCAGAATTTTCAATCTTAGATTTTACCTGAATTTATACTTTTATCGTAACATTAAAATATACCTACGAGTTATTGTAGAATATAGTTACGCTGGCTAATAATATTGAAAAGTGACGTTTTTGTAGGTACGTGATAATTTTGTTATCAACATTTTATTAAATTTCCTGTTAAAATATTATTTAATAAAATAATAAAACTATAACTAATAATAATATAAAATTAAATATGACGTTTGCACGAATAAACTAAAATTATTATAAAAAAAATAGGTACATAAATATCTATTTAATTAAAACTGTATATTTTAAAAATATTATGCAAAGATGCCTAGTACAAGAACATTTTTTTAACGATAAAATATTAAAGGGTTATAACTGTAAGTCTCTTACCCTAATTACGTTTTCGCTAAACGTGCAGACGTAGTATTTGGATAATCAAAGAAAAAATTATAAATGCAATGTAAGTACCTAAATTATCTTTAGTAATAATGCGATTGAATACCACTGTGGTGTTAAATTGCCTATACACTTCGCCGTTCAATTTGTAACGTCACATTTGATTCAAATATTAAATTTATGCATAAATACATATTAGTGTTGTAATAATTATAAAGCATGATATTAATGATTATAATATTACATACTAAAATACATTGTCAATAATATTTATCACGCAAACTATACATGTTTTAATTAAATCTAAATATAGTTTATCTAATATTAACAAGATATACATAATCGACGAAATAATATTTTATTATTTTATGTGCTTCTACTCGGTAAAAAATTACATATTTAACGTTTTAGATCATATTTTGATAATTTTCACTTAAATCCATAAAATTATTATACGCAAAAAAAAGAATTAAAGTCCTTTATTCTAAATATACACTAGTGACTTAATTTTACAATTTATTTGATTAAATCAAAATATTTTAAAGCTTTATCTATACGAAACTTATTATTTAGTTTAAATTCTACATAAATAGTTAAAATTTGTCCAAAAAAAATAAAATAGAAAATATACGTATCTATATATTATCTGTTATTTTCTATTTTAATATCTATATACTCTTGTTCAAAAATGTACAATCTCCTTAGGTATGTTTATGATGCGTGCCAATATATAATAAGTTATATAGCTTAAGTTGGTTATAATTTACAACCAACAGCAATAAAATCGCATATAAATATTGTATTTTTATATATTACATAGTAAAACAATAGTAAGTGTGTAATGATATTTTAAAATCTATGTCTATTATACTTAAAGCATAAGGATCACATCAAAACACTCATAAAAAAAAAAAAAATACAAATCCTTAGCCCAATGTGAGATTTGTTTATTACGGTAAATCAACAAAAATATAGACATCATTAAAACAGTATTGTACAAATCATGTCTTGAATATTTCATAGCACTGTGATCGCATTTTACAGAACCGTTTATTTCATTTGGTTTCTTTGAAACGTTTTTATTTATTTATTTGACACATGGGTTGTAATAATTTAACAGCCATCTTATCAACGTTCACTAAAAATGAAGACGACCATTGAACGGTTACCGTTAAAATTAATGAATTAATAATATAAATGTATACAAAATACGAGAAAAAAAAACCAATAATTGAGCGTACAAATTGTGTATGATTCTATAGCGCTAAATCAAGTAATAAAAAATATGTTTATATTACATATTTAATTTTGCTATGATATTATTTAAATTTACCTATAATAATTCTTATTTCAACGTGTAGATGTGTTTAATAACCGAACAAATAAAGTACTATTAGATATCGTTGAATGTATAGCTCTGTAATTTTCTTATCTATTTCATGACTATTATTTAATAAAAAAATACAATATAGTTGACTTAAACACATTATAATAATATAATTAACCTTATTTAAAATTTGTAAATATAAATACGGTATATTGTAAAAAATAAAAAACGGTTTTCATAATGTCGAAAGGGTTTGTGGATGTTTTTCATATTATTTTATAGTGCCCCGAAAAAGGTTAAGAACCTTACACCCTTATACCAATATCACTATATTTTACATATTTCGCCCACGCCGTGTGAACCAAAATCCCATTATCCATCACATCACGATTACGTTTGTGCAAATTAGTGTACCATATATAGTGATGTGCATAATAAAAAATAATAGGAAATTGAATTGAATTTACAAGGTTTTTTGTATTTTTTGTATTTTTTTTTTTTTTTTATTAGGTTATCAGATAGTTAGCGGGGGTTGTTATAGCGTGAATAATTTTCATTTGTCATTTACGCTAAACGATAATCGAAATGTCAGCAAGATATCGGATGGATTTGAGCGTAATTGATAGTTTCAATACCATCATATTTTTCAAATCGATTAATAATGTTTAATACTCGTGATTTTTTCGGGATAATTTATTTTTGTTTTTTGTGGCCTAAACCAAAATTTAACACAACGATCGTTTCAAAATTAAATCAAGACAATATTATAACATGAAATCGTAACTCACATTTACAACATTCTAAGCTTACAACTACGACAATCAGCATATTAAATAACCGACCTTGGATCAAAACAATTTTTAAAAACTCATTCACATACAGATGATGGAAGTTAGTATATCATCTCTTCGGTTCTCAGCCAAGATAGTATATTATTATTATTTTATATTTGAAAGCAAAAATGAAATTTTATTGTATTCGAAAGACATTATTAAAAACACGTATTCTAAACAATATTTTGTATAATATTAGTTTTTAAAAAACAGATAATCATGACAACATTATTTGTTAATTTCTCTACAAATATAAAGTATTTCCATTTTTAAACAAAATTTTAGGTTTCTAAACATAAGTTTAGATATCTTGTATCCCCGTTGTATTTGTCCGTCACTTGATTCGTTCTTATAATAAATACCTATATAGCTATTAGAGAGATTATTAATTTGATAATCGATCGTACTAACAATTAATATAACATATAGGTAGTTACTATATAAATAAAAACCTGAATATCGAACATATTCGAAGAGTTTTTTTGTTTATGTCATTACGTTCGTTTGCCTTTATAACTCGTTTCTATATAGTTATTATTATTTATAATTTTTATTCGCTTGGTTGATATTTATATACTTACTAAAATATAGTAGATTAAACAAATCGTTTTATAATTTTTTGTGGAAGTATATTTATATAATTTTAGATTCTGAGCGTAGCGAGGAAGCTTATGGTTTTACAATGATGTTTATTTTATTTTATTTTTTTTTTTTTTTTTCTGTAAACACTTTTTCTACCAGAAGGAGTGCTCCGATCTTTACACTCATACCCGG
>JAIPRL010000041.1:131866-179469 GCA_025469235.1 Pemphigus obesinymphae | reverse complement strand
AAACTCAATGGAAGAAAATCGAGGCGGTCCAAACCATCGGCGTTAGAACCATCCTCGGTCTCCCATCCTACGTCCGCAACGAATATACACTTTCCACCGCAGGTCTCACTACCATAAAAGACAATATTCATAAGCAATCTTCAGCACTATTCTATAGAAACTCCCACTCCACCTACCATCACATCAGGTACCTAGGTCTCCAATCTCCTACCTACCCCCCGAAAACCGCCTACCCAAAGCTCCGTCCTATCGAATGGGTCTCATCCCCCCTCTAAACACACTTAAAAAACTCAAACAAACAAAACAATAATAAAATAATCCGAATCAACCACCCAAAAATCCAAATAAATCATCAACTTAACTCAACCCACTAGTAGAGACATAAGCCTGGAATAGAAAAGACCCTTAGGTCGTCCCCCACGCAAAGTCAAAGTCAGACACACCTCAGGATAATATCCTTAGAATCACATTAGCGCCCTCTTCCCCGGAAAGTACATCTATCGTTAGCCATCAGTTAAAAATATGTTTCTTAGATACATTTCAACTCTCTAAAGTAATACTGGATATTAAAAAAAAAAATTTGCTCCCCCCCCACCTCCCGGAAAAAATTTCTTGATTCAATACTGGTGCAACGGTGAACGTTGAGTGGGAATCGTACAGCAGGAAGCACGCAAGAATTGGGTAAACGTGCAGCGGCAGTCGCACAGTGATCTAAAATGTAAATTTAGGCGCTCAAATATTAAATTTTGAATTTATTTGAAATTAAAAACTATTATTACTTTTGTGTTTTTTTTTTTTTACTTCAAACATACAAGTGTTGTAAGTATTAATAAGTTTATTTTAAGCTAACATATGTATCATTGATTATATAATATTATATAATATATAATGAATGGTATTATGTACATATAATAATGGTTTGAATGTAGAAATCTTGTATTTTATCAAATGTTTTCTTAATTTTATTAAGAATTAATTATTATTTTGGAAAAATTTTAATTTTTGGGTGAATGTGTTTGTAAATTATTTTTACCATGAGACTACTGCTAATATGTATATCTATAATATATATATAATTAATTTAAATAAACTTATAATTATGTATATTATTTTCAATTGTATTTGTATACCTGTTATATAAAACTATATATAGTATATATCATGATGCCATGATAGTTTTTAAAGATTTTTAACTTTTAGAAGAGTATTCAACTAAATTTTATTTATGAAAAACCAATACATTTATAAAATAAAGAACGTTTTCAGGAATTAAAAAATACTAAAACTGTTTGTGTCTGTAAGAATAATGGTAGTATATAGATATGATTTTTGTATGATATATATGAACAAAAAAAGACACTAATTTAGTAATTAATTATTAACGTTGATTGGTATATCGAATATTGTTTGAACAATAATATTCGGTATCTAAGTGTAGCATTAATTACAGTGTGTAAGTAATTAATAGGACGCTATACTAATGATTTTCAGTGGTAATGTCTGTCTCACGAAACAGAAATTTAGACGTTTTCTATTTTCAACGTATCGAATGATCTAGTGATGCGATAAGATTCTAAAAACTGATCTGAATTTTTTGAGAAGTCTACTTTAGATCGATTATTCCAGATGTTTATCTTTATCTACTTCCTTTATCTAAGTCCCACTAAAATTAAGTACTAATACATTTAAAAATATAAACAATCAGATATTGAATTTTTGTGGACATTTTTTTGAAAATACAAATGTTGGAAGTTAGTCCATCGACCATTTGGTCCTTGAACTAAATAGCTGTCTATTATTATTATTTTTAATTTGAAAGTAAAAATAAATCATTGCATTCAAAAGGCAATTCTGAACAAACAAAGTTCGGTATAATATTATTTAATTATTATAATTATATTTTAAATAGGTAACCATGGCGACTTGATTTGCTATTTTGTTGTGTCTCCTTATGATTAATTATTTCATTCCCCCCTTAAACAATTTCTAAATACGCCACTGAATAGAACCAATTTGCTATCAAAAACACTTTTTACTCCAAAATTTCTACTCGACTCTTGTCGACAAAATTTTTCCAGGCATAAAACAAATTTTATCTTAGAACAAATAAGACTAGCTTGGCTAAAAATTTAAAAGTGAGAAATTTGTTTTAAAGAAGTTATTACGACAAATTCAGATCAGTTTTCTAAATTCTTATCATATTATTAGTTTGATAGATACGTAGGAAGTAGAGAACGTCTACATTTATATGTTGCGTATGTGATAGAGATAAATATAAAATCGTCGCTTCCAATTCTCTTAAACCGGGTTCTTAAAATTATTTTAGACTTAAACACCTATTATGAAATCGAAAAAAACAAAAATTTAGAGTGAATTTCATTCTAGTGTTTAATTTACTTATTAGAAAACAAGTTATAAAAGTTTAAAAAAGTAAAAACGAAAAACTTGTTAAAGCTACAATATATTTTTTCCTAATTAGTAAATTAAAAAAGATAATAGGTAAAAGGTTAAGAAGTGAGACAATTGTTACTAAAAATCAGTTTAGGTTTATACTTGGGAGGTCAACAATAGCAGCCAATATTTTGTGTAAGACAGATTGCAGAGAAGTAGATAGGTACAGAGAAAGGAAAAGGAAATTGTGTATGATATTTATTGATCTAGAGAAGGCTTATGTTAGGGTTCCTAGAGAGATCTTAATGAGGGCATTAATGAAGCAAGGATTACCAAAGGTGTATGTGAACATTATTTAAGATATGTACGAAGGGGAGAGTACAAGAGTGAGGAGTTTATGTGGAGAAACTGAGGATCTTAGGGTCAGATTGGGAGTGTATCAGGGATCGTCTTTGAGTCCTTACCTATTTTCCTTGGTAATGGATGAAATAACAAAAGATACACAGAGTGAGGTATCATGGTACATGCTGTTTGCAGATGATATAGTACTGAGAGGAGAGAGTCCCGAGGAAATGAATGGTAGACATGAAGAGTGAAGAGAACTTCTTGAAAGTAAAGGACTAAGGATTAGTAGGAGAAACACAAAATATATAGAATATAATTTTGGTGAAAGGGAATACAGAGGGAATAGGGAAAAGCTGGAAATTAAGTTGAGTGAGGTTGTAGTGGAAGAGGTCGAGAGGTTCAAGTATTTAGGGTGCGTTGTACAGAAAGATGGTGGTTTCGAAGAGGATATGAAACACAGGATTAAATGTGGATGGATGAAGTGGAGAGAAGTGTCAGGTATTTTGTCTGACAAAAGAATCCCTATTGGGTTAAGAGGTAAATTTTATAAGGCAGTAGTGAGATCTGCAATGATGTAATGAACATAATGCTGGTCAGTAGATAGAAAGATAGAACAGAGAATGAGTGTAGCAGAGATGAGAATATTAAGGTGGATGAGTGGAGTAACTAGAGAGGATAAAAAAGGAATGAGTAAATAAGATGTAGCATAGGAGTAGCTATAATAATGATGGGAGCATAGATTAAGATGGTTCGGGCATGTATTAAGAAGGAAAGAGACTTAGATGTTGATGGAGAAAGAGGGAGAGGAAGACCGAAAAAGAGGTAGGGGATGTTATGGCGAGTGATATGAAAAAGGTAGGATAAATTAAGAAGATGCGAGAGATAAAGTTAAGTGGAAGTGTGGGATTAGGGTGGCCGACCCAAATAGTTAGGAGAAGAAGAAGAAGAAACCAAAACGAGGCTCGCTACAAAATATTGTTCTCTATTTATTTGATACGATTCGATAATAGATGTTTTAACTCGAAAATCAATATATGAACCTATTAATATAGGCCATAAAATATTATATTATATTGAGACAGGCGCGTCTGGAAGAGCGTTGAATTATGCTCCATGGGATTTCACAGACACGCATAGGAACTTTGACGATTGTCTGTTCCTCTCTATCAGATACGTAACATAGCAATTTAGACCACTTCTATTTCCAACGTACCGATGGATCTAGTGATGCGATAAAGATTCTAAAAGCTGAACTGAATTTATTGTAGTCTATTTTAGGTATCCAATATTTTTGATTTTGTCTCCCCAAGTCCCTCTAAAATTAAGTGAATTAGTTAGAAGGTAAAGTTGAATTACTTAAACAACGATTATGGGTGCATGAAATAAATAAACATCGAGAAACCGAAAGTGAATAGAATAGAAATAAAATATTGTGTGGCCATGTCATAGCAATTCTATAGTTTTGAAAAAATCGTAGAATCGTTCAATCGCTCGCATCGCAAATCGCGTTCAGTGTGGCCGTCGTACCTTTAGTGTCTTTTCAAATACCACAGCCGTACTTGTTGACATGTGACTGTGCGTGCGAGTGTACACACACACTACGCCGTGTCCTGGCTGGTGCGTGCACGTATTGCGGTGCGGAAAATATGTGCGGTGCGATATTTGCCCGCACTGCGGATTTTTGTATGGGCGACAGAAAATGATAAAACACATAAAACAACAATTATGGCACCGTTTGCATTTATTGGCGATGAAGCTTTTTCTTTACGAGAACACTTGTTACGACCATTTCTGAGGAATCAGTTAAGTGATGAAGATAAATCGTACTATAACTATAGGTTGTCCAGAAGTAGAATGACCATTGAATGTGAATTCGGCCAACAGCTTCTAAATTTCGTATTTTACAAAAGTCCATTGAAACGAAAATTGAAAACGCGGACCATATGGTAAAAGGTATTTGTATATTGCATAGTGTGATTATTGATTTGGATAAAAATCAGTCGGATTTTGAAAATACAGAACCTGAAAGTGTCATATCAAATTGACTTGCTTTGTGGGGGGGTACTCTGTCTCAAGCTTGAGCTTCTTCCAGAGGGTCGGATGTTTAAGGAGTTGTGAGGTGAGGGGGGGCGGATTTATGGTATTAGAATTTTAGAATTTGAGAGGACGGTTTCTTTTGTGGCCGTTGAGAAGGCCGGGGCGAGTTGAGATTGCCTTGATGTGCGGAAAGGGGGACGAAGTGATCGACTGTTGGAGTTTGGTGGAGGTGGCATTTGAAAATTTGACAATCGACGGAATGTTGGTGGATTTCCTAATGGAGTAGTTGCTAACATAGAATGGGAGGTCGGTGATTTGGCGGAGTGTTTTATTTTGGACGGCCTCTATGCGGGACCAGTTGGTGTTCAAAATATTGAAAGCCCATGCGGGGAGGCGTATGTTAGGATGGGGCGCATGTAGGGTCATATCAAATGCAAATAATATAGTATTCAAGAGGGTAGATTTAATAACAGAGCATCTCAAACAGCTTTGAATATAAGAAATATTTGTTAAATTTTTAAAAATAACAAAATATAATTTAACAAATCATATGAGATATTTTTTTAGGTAGGTATACTATCTATATTGATGTAATCTATATTCATTTTTATTTGTATTTAATAATTTCATAAAATATACGTAATGACTTAATAAAAGTTAAAATTTGCTTACCTACCTACTTGTAATTCCTGTAATTTTCGAAATCTCTGTCCACGTTTTCGTTGTCACATGCCTATCCTTATATTTATTATTATTTTTTTTTTGTTCCATAAAACATTATGTTTTTGTATTTCCGAAATTAATATTTCGCTGTTTTCGGTGTTTGACATCGTCGGTGATTCACTCGAACGCACGAAGGTAAATGGCATTGATATCGTAAATGATATTCAAACTATTTTCATAGGTAACGACAATAATCAGTTGCCCGGGATAAAAACGCATAATCGCATGCGGGGAAAAACAAATCATTTTGTTTTTAAAACTGCGGCGCTGTTCGATATCGGTCCGATAACGCATGCGGGAGCAACTAGGACAGTCCAATCTGTTTCTGTACATTTTGCATGTAATATTATTGTTCGTCACCGCACGCGTTCCATTGCGATCCGCACGCACCAGCTAGGACACGGCGTAAAGACCAAATACTACTCGCACAAACACACTGCTTAACGCGAATAAATCAAAAATTGTCTATACACAAATTATCTTAAATAAATGACTGCTTCCAATCACCTTAATTATGAAAAAGACCCTCTTTATTTCCCCCCTTGTATAATAATATAAACATTGAAGTTCGAAAATTATCTTCAAAAAAGTCATCCACATTATGTGGACCACATACTACATACAGATGGTGGAATTGGTCCATCGTTACTAATTCAGTCCACTGCAGAACAGGATAGCTGATAGTGGGTTATTATTATTTTAAATTTGAAAGCAAAGATAAATCATTGCATTCAAAGACGATTTTGTATGGTTCTGTACGTAAATATAATATTATTTAAAAAAAATAACCACGACAATTTTATTCGTTATTTCGTTACCTATACGGCTATACCATTGATTATAAATACTATATAATATATAATATATAGTGTTTATATTAATATATAAATACTAGTATTTATAATCAATGCCTGTACGTTTATAAAATATTTCCGTTATAAAACGCAGTTTTTCTTTATACGGTAAAGGAAAATACTAGGAAAATCTTGAAAATACCAACTAGAGTAGGTAGTGATTTTCTATCAAAAATAAGCTCCTCATCACTCCAAAACTTACTCCTACTCGATTTTTTCTGTCCGACAAAAATGTAGGTACACAAATATTTTATAATAGACTATAATAAAAAAAAAAAAATCAACATCCTCGGACTAACTTGGCTCAGAATCTAAAATAGTTACTAACGTTCGGAACTAAAAATAATATAAAAACGATTTTTTTTTTTTTTGCTTTTCCGAAGACAATTATTACAATAATAATTACAAACAATTATTTATATGCCATAGCCATTATTTCAATCGTTGAATTATTTGAGCCTCGAAAATAAAAAATGATTCTTCTTTCTCCCTCACTCATGGATTTAATCCGATAGACACTGGTCACTAACGAATATCTCTAAGTACCTACACTATATATATATATACACAGTGTGGCTATATAATATATTATAAATATATATATATATATATATATTACATAATATTATATATATATATATATATATTGTAGGTATTCGCACCGAATTCCGTACGATCGGCAGTGTGTTTCGCCGCCATGGCCACCCCGTCACGTCCTCCGCCGACGCGGCGGGAAGGATTATCCCCCGGACCACGCCGCGCTGCCCTACCGGTGACATTGCGCAATAGGAACGATAACGGTGCGGCGGAGGCACCCCGCGGCCGGTGGTAAAATATCGCCGCGGCCGTGCGCACACGCGCAAACACGCGACGTCGCGTCGTACCGGTGGGCAACGGCGGCGAGCGTCGTGTCTTTCCGACGGGCGACGTATCGGCGGCGAGCGTACCGCAACGTGGACTATTCCATGCCGCCGTAGTACCGTCAGTCGTCGCACGAACGCGCACGCGGTGAGTATCGTGTTTACGTGCGATCCGCCAGTCCTGTTATTTGTTTTTTGTTTTTTTTTCTCCGATTTTTCGCACATCGAATTCCATCATCTACCGGCGGTTTTAAATTTTCGTCTCCTCCAGAAATAAATCCCGTAACGATATTATCATGACACGGGTTTGACCTGTCGCCCACCCGTCGGCCGCATACCATGCCGGCGTAGTCGTCCAAATCGTCGCCGTCTCATACAGTGCAGATCCGGTCGCAATCGACCGTATAATATTATAATATAGTTGTGCGAGGTAAGGAACAACCACGTTGGCCGGCCCGTCCCGGTTTTAACGGGGTTTTTTTCTTTTTTTTTTTTTGTTAATTAATTTTACCGTTGTCGTCGGAGAACACGCGGGGACGAACGGTGGTATATATGTGTCCCGGCGGGTGTACGCCGCGCCGCACACGGCTCGCATCTACGCACGCGCACGCGTTTATTATTGTTATTATTATTAACCGGCCGGGGCGATAACCGCGGTTCTCTCGGCGTACGAGAACACCGGTAAATATACCGATTACCATCCGTTACGTCCGGAAAACACGGTTAATGTTATTATTTGTGTGACATGATATTCTGCGCGACGCAGAACTCGCCTATTCAGGCCCATGTCATAATAATATAATATAATATTGATATCGGAATAATACGCATCGTTGGCGTTATTGTTATTCGCCGTCTCATCGTTATTGTACTGTACGGTACGCGTTGAACTCACTATTTCGTTTGGCACTGGCGATATCGCGCGTATTGTTTGATTTCCATCGATCGGCGCGATACGATCATCGTACGCTATAAAATTATCACGAGGTGATAGAAAGTGATAAGCTGTTACTACGGGGGTTACCGTGCCGTCTTTTACACGTTTTTTTTTTTTTTTTTTTTGTACCACAGTCCCCGTTATAAACGATCCCTCGCTCGGGCATTAAATTGATAAACATTCTTATCGCCAATACCCGGGTATACGGCGTATATACCTAGGTATATACCCCAGCGGCGGATCCAGGGAGGGAGGCAAAGGCCTGCCCCCCTCCCCAAACTCATTTTTTATATTGTATTTTACTATAGGTACTTTATATGATTTATTATGTAATATAACACGGAATAATCTTAACATATTATACAATTTCAGGCTTTTACTCCCTCCCCTCCAATCTAGCGCTTGATCCGCCACTGATATACCACGTACCTAACCACTATTTTATTATTTTACTCATTTACCGTATACCCCCCCCCCCTGTACGTATAGTAAAGATAAGCACAGGGCCGGCGGCGTGAAGAAATATTTATGACGGTGGGGGGCGGGTGTTTCTAAAATACCGACGGAAACACATTCTATTCTTGAAATGTAAATAAGCAAAAAAAGAAAAGAATCAACTTTTTTCTAATTTTGACGACTAAATGTGTAGTTTATCAACTTTTCTGTTTTTGCCGACTGAACTTCTCATTTCTTCGACCGATTTCCGGTGTTTTTTTGGGGGGGGGAGGTGAGACATCCCTCCCTCCTAAATTTGGCCCTGGAAACGCTTACCCTGCACGTATAACAGGAGTAAACCATTTATGGTTATCGGTGAACACAATTTTGGTAATCCTGGATAATCATGGGTTATAAATCCTAACGATTACGGAACCGCATGTGGTGGTTATCATTTTAGCTCCGGAGCCACACAATGTTTTTTTTAAAGTTTGTACCCTAAAATTATATTAGGAGGAGTGCTCCAATAGTTTACATGCTTACCTTGTTTCCGGTAGTATAAATTACATCTAGTTGGTACTTTACAGTAGTAATTTTTCGATTCTCCAATGTATTTTTAACGTGTAAGGAAAAACAATCGAATATTTACATAAAAACGGTAAAAACTAAAAACACAATTTCAGCAGAATCGATTACAGTTAGATTTCTCTGTAAATAATGACGCTAAAGGCTTGACATTTTCATCAAAATCGCATTAAAGTAAAAATTGACAAAACAATATTTTGAAAAATTTTCCCTAATTTTGTGCTATTTATAGCAATCTCTAATTTTAAATTTTTTTCATAATTAATAAAACTCAATAAATTTTAGGTTTTAAGAGTTGAAAATTTTATATAATGTTAAAAGTACGTCGTTTTATTATATTCGATTACACCAATTCCACCTCCACCAAACTCAAACAGTCGATTTCTTCGTTCCCCTTTTCACACATCGCGTCTATCTCAACCCGCCCCGGCCTACTCAACGGCCACAAAAGAAACCGTCCTCTCAACTTCTAAATAAACTAAAACCATAAAATTCACCCCCACACCACCTCATAACTCCTGATACATCCAACCCTCTGGTAGAAGCACAAGCTTGAGACAGAGTACCCCTCCCCCACAATGCAAGTCAAGTCATTCTAGTTATATTCAAAATAGCTATCTCAAAGTATATTTAAAGTACCTATCTCAAAAATCGGTCGACACTATTTATTTAATTTAAATAGACTTTATTCTTATATATGTACCTACTCATATTATATTTAAATTATTTTAAAATGTATTTTGATATGAAATTTGTTAGAATTTTAGAAAAAAAGACCATGGACGATTGGGAACCACTGGAATGTAGTCGGCAAAAACAAAAAGTTGATGACCTTTTTTTTTCGCCTATTTACCACGTTTTGAGGAGTATTTCGGAATCTAGTCAACAAATTATAATAATACCCCCTAGAAATATGTCTTTGGATCGTCCCTACTAAAGACTTGAAATTTTCACAGAATGTGTATTTATAAATTTAATTAATTAGGTACCGTTAGGTACCTATATTATAATTTTTTCAAAAATATTTTCTCAAATTTGTGCTATTTGTAATATTATTTTTTAATAGATTTTTGTAAAGATCAGCTTAGATCAAGTATTATGATGTACACATAACCGTAATGAAGTTTTTAAAATGGGATTTTCCAATTTTAGACTATTTATAAAAATTATGGAATTTAATTTTTTTGGTGTTTTAAAATCATCCGAAAATTTAATACAGGATTAGTAATAACTAATAAGAAATAATGAGTTTGAACTATATTGTTAAAATATACTCGATATATTAGTTTTTACCGACAGAATACCTATGTTTTATATACACTGAAGTTCGCTGAGAATCGTTTTATCGAAAGAAATTATCCATCATTGTTTTCAAAGACACAAATATGCATCATGAATATTATGATAATTATAACATCTTGATTTTCGGTGCCAATAATTCTGATAATTTAGTTTTACTAATAAGTTTGAAGTGTACTGTATACTGTGTGTTTTTATTTATTTATTTACTTATTTCTTAATATATAATAAGGATAAATAACGATAGGTAATTCAGTTAAAATTATAATCATCTTATGGATTACCTAGGTAGGTAGTAAGTAGGTATCTATATATATAGGTATTTATTTTTGTAAATAATTATTAGGGCTCGGAATTTTAATTTTTATTTTTAAAATATCTTAGGTGATGTTTTTTTGGCTAATTAAAAAAAAATCCAATTATGGCTTACAATTTGTCAATATAATGACATCGACCCCTGTAATTGATTAAATATTGAAAAATAATAATCTATACAGGTTTGAAACATACAGACATAAATATAGGTGCCTGTTGTGAATTACATTTTTGCAGTGGAAGACAAGGTAAAAATGTAAAAAATTACATAGATACATTCTAAACTTCATATGAGGATTCTTGTGATGCCACCAAAAAATTTGTAGGTAGGTGTTTACTTTGATGGAAAAAAATGATTTCCAATTACCATATTGTGCAATAAGAAAATTAGTTGGGATAATAAGAGAAATAATTTTTTTAAATACATAGTACATGTGTTCCATTAATTTATGCTATACACAATAATATTATGATAAAACTATTTAATACATTTTGGCATAGTGAAATATAAAAACAGTGATGAAATTCGAAATACCTAAATAAATAAATACAAAAATTTGGAAAAAATATTTTCTAAAAATGAATAATGTAATGAAAACGTTGATTAATATTAGAAAAAAACAACAACAATGTGTACAAATTTTTATGGATCCACATTTTAGATTCTGAGTGGAGTAAGATAGCTTTTACAATTAGTTTTTTTTTTCATTTATCTGTGAGCAACTTTTCGACCAAAAGAAGTTGATTAGAAATTTTGAATTTTGTGTGTTATTGATAGGAAATAGCGAGGAAAATTGGTTCTAGTTGGTACCTGCTTTAAACATATTTTCGATTTTTCTAGTACTTTTCCTAAGCTTGAAGAAAACTACCTTCTATACGGAGTATAACTACATACTTCGTATACATACTTATATTTAATGCCAATAATAATAATAATAAAATAAAATATAAATATACCTAATAGTTTGACATAATGCATGTAAAATACAAATTACTAAACATAATCTAAATAAAAAAAATATCAGCATTACCAATGTATCTAACTGGTAGTCATTGTGAACTTTTGTAATTGCATAATAATGTGCAAAATATTTTTATTAATATGTCCTTTAAGGAAGTTGGATGGACATATTCCTTGAAGAAACCGACATTCTCCCTCCTAGAAATAAAATATAAAGATAAATTTTGCACCCCCCCTAAAATTTTTTTTAATAATTAATTAAAATATAATGAAAATTTTTTTAAAAATATTATTTTCACAAATGATGAAATAATTCATTATTAAAAATAACAAAATAAATCAGGTAGGTACCGACTTAAATTTTTTTATTATAAATTATTTTTTTATATTACCTACAGATTTTAGATTCTGAGCGTAGATAACAAGCATTGTTAGAACAAAACTTGAAAATCTTGAAATTTTTATCAAATATTTAGTTTAGTAATATATTTACGTTAATTAAGTTTTTTTAAATTTTTTTTAAATTTTGGTCTATTTATAGACATTTTTAGTTTTCGAGGTTTTTAAGTCCTAAAAGGAGTAATTTTCGGTTTTAAGTTCTGAAAATTTTATATAGCGTTAAATATACGTTACTCTAACTAAATTCAAAAAATCTTAAAAATCCGATGTCACAATTTTTTTTTATAGTCATTTTAATTTTTTCTTCAAAATTATCAATTTTGAGGTATTTAAGCCCAAATAGTTGGTAAAATGAGATTTTAAGACCAGGGCAAAAATTGTGATTTTCAATGATGAATAACACGACTAAAAAATAAAATGAAAATAACAGCCTCGATCGATCCCCAGAAAAAAAAATGATATGAATTATGTATACATCCACCAAAAGTACCCTGCCCAATAGCGAAGTGCATCCACCAATACTGACAACCGACGAGCGAAGTGCTTGCACAACCTACTGACCGGCTTTTTTATTTATGTATTTATTTATTTATTTAATTAAATAATTATACATATTATTTATATAATACAATAGACAAATATTATTCATTCTTGATGTGTTGAAAAATAATTTAAAAACAAAAGAAATAATTACTTATTAATATGTTAATAAATAATATTACATAATATACATATATATTTATATAAAAATAAATAATTCCGTTCTTAATCGTATTCCTTCTAAAAAAATTTTAAACATTTAATACATTAAAAATTAAATCAATAAATTAATTTTATCCGTTAATCAATCCAAATAAAAATGTGGACCAGAAATTATGTAAATCATAATTTCTCTTTTTTATTATTAAAATTTAAAATTTTAAAAATCATGAGATTTTTTATTTATATAAAGATATTTAAAAGTGATTATTGGTAGAAATCATATCGATTAAATACTTAAATTCCTAATCTAAATACAAAATATTGAATCTAGTAAGAAAAAAAATTGTTTTCAACCCGTTGAGGAGTTGTGAATATACCTACTAGGTATTTGTTTGGTTAAATAAAACTGTAATAAAACTAGAATTTTAAAAGAAAAATGTTTAAAACCTAAAAAATGTATCTATAATGGGGTTTAAACATTAGTTAAGCTGGAATTTGATTTTCACTACTGAGAAAAATTCACTTGGAATAGGTACAAATTTTATTTCATTTCGATTCCAATAGTATTAATTACATCCCTAATGAAAATTCAAATACGAAAAAATAAAAATTAAATTCACTCATTTATTCCATTGTAAAAAAAAAAAAAAAAAAATAGTTCTAAAACTCGTTTCTTCACCACACCAAATCCCAATCAAAAAAGTTAAACACACGTTTATTGTATATTTGTTAACATGATATGATTATTCCACGTGTGTTTTGCAAGGGCGGTGACCGGAAGGGAAATTTATCGTGTTAATTTCGTTAACACCGTTTAACCTCGAAGGACCAATAAACAGCAGTTTTTCGTCCATACTATTGGTCCCACACAACCGATCCGAATCAATTACGTGACTTCGCAAACACGTATAAAACACATAAGGAACCTATATAATATATAGACATATACATTTGTATAGCACCGACGACGATACTGTATGATCTAATATAGATACAAAATAATTCATAAAGGATTTTCCTTTCAATGTTACCAAAATTATGCACGATTTTGATAATTATTTTTAATGTTTGAGAAAACAATTTTTTCAAACAAAATTATATGGCCTAAATATATAATAGTCCTAGTCCCATTATAAAGACAAACATCTAAGGGTCGATTCCAAACGGGAACTAATTTGGCTTTGAATTTTTCTTGGAATTATAATTTATCAAGATCAACATTTAAATTTAAGTTCGAACGAAAAATAATAAATAAAATCAGTAGTTTTAGACGCTATAAATTAAAAAAAATATTTAGGTTTGCATTTAAATTTTTTTGAAAATTACCACCAAATAGAAATTAGATAATGTAATATAATTTGTCAATATAAGTATAAAAATTAACATGCTGTATAAAAATGATAAAAATAACAAAAAATTTTACCATCTTAAATCAAAAAATTAAATTCTGTTATTTTTATTATGATTATTTATAAGTAAAAGCTGTAAAAAAGAATACAAGTTAGGAAATCCCAATCCGTGAGCGTACAAAATTCCCGATTTATAAACGCAGTTTAAACAATAAAATATAATTTTATAAATAATTTAATTCACCTACTATTTTGAAGTATAGAAACCTAAAACCAATAAAATATAGGTATATAAATTATAAATATTAATAATAATAACCATGGCAACTGATTATAAGGATAGACAGCCGTATAAACAATATCATCGACTGTGTTTAATTGCCTGGGATCTGTATCCTTAGTAAAAATATTCTATATTACAAGTCAATGGTAAGGACAGTCGTTTGTCAAATCAACAATCTCTAGTAACTATGACAACCAATCAATAGGACAAACGGGCAAATGAACACAATGTGGATATAAGGTGTCTAAACTTATGTTTAGAAACTTGAAACGAGCATATAGATTTTTAATTTTATAAGAGATTTAACAATTTATATACTAAGAACCGAAAACAATATATTTTGTTGAATTTCGATGTTCAGCAAATCACATTGTTTTGATAATATCCGCGAGAATAGTTTTTACGCGTGAAAATGCCCAAATTATATTTGTTGCGATATTTTATATTATATTTTGTACAGTAATTTAAAAGATACGCGTATACACAAGATATTTCAGAAATGTGTATAATGGAATTGATTGAACTGAACGTAGGAAATAAAACCAATAACACAACTTTTCCGTTTAGGTCATTAAAGGAACTCGAAGGAGTTATATCTACCTACCTCAAAAGTTCTTATCAGCTACTCTTTATTCGTCCGTTCGCCGTCTTTGTATCGACTAAACTTTTCAGATTTTTTCATATTGTTATATTATTTGAAGTAAACAATAATAATAATAATAATAATAAAAGACACAAAGAAATATTGTTTTATGTTTTTAAATACCACGCGAAGTTAATATTGAAAAATTCAAAACCTGCTGCAGTATATCGCTTTATCTTAGTTGTTAAATACCCCGACCAATCCATTAAAAATTAATAAACCTTTTAACATATTCGTATTTAACCATATTATTTTGATACCGAGAGATATATTTGAGTGTTATTTAATTGTTTCGAAACATTTTGTCTTCTACCAAAAATAAATATATCCTGTATAGGTATTCAGGTAAAATATATTTTAATGAAAGTATGTAATAAAATAGGTATATACATTTATGAACATTTATATAAAATGAATGTGTTCAAAATATAATATTATATTAATTCCTAACAATATAATATAACTTATACTATTCATAAATTATTTATAATTGTTCCCAAAAACAAATGCATCATATAATATTATCCAATTACTTAATTTTTACTTCATTCAAGCGGAGAGTCCTGCGGCTATATAAACATACCTACGATTACCTTATTTTACTAAATAATTAGAATATATTAATGTATTTATGTGAATAGAATTGAGTAGGTATATAGTTTCTCAGTCATAGTAATATTTATAAATTGACAATCCTAGTATATTTTCCTTGAATATTTTAAAATTTTAAATACCTAATCATTTTATTTTATTTAATTTATTATACCATAACAGTATAAAATTAACGCTATGACGTTTTTGCCATCGCGTTTTCAATGGATAATTAAATTACAGTAGTAGTATAAATTACTAATATAATAGGTACCATAATGTACAAGTACGAATATAATCAAATATATCAAAAGAACCATTTTCTTTTGTTTATTAATTAAAAATACCGAGTAACTACTCATTCGAATAAGGATATCATTATTTACATGATTTACATCAACATTTTCAAAAAAAAAAAAAAAAAAAAAACCAACAAGTTCTACGAATAATAATTCACGGCAAAAGAGTTGATACCCGTTTCAAATAAATAAGCTTGTGTACCCAAAGGACACTTTTTAACCATTAAGTGATGTAATAAAAAACATTTTAGGAAGAAAATATATTTGAATATTGCAAAATTAAAAAAAAAAAAAAACCCCACAACTATTTATACGAATTAAGAACTACAAGATGGATTATAGTGCATAGAGAATATATACATATTGTATAACATACTATATTTATGTATTATAGATTTTCATCAATAATATTCATATTTCATTTTTGTGTACATATACAGTGGATAAAACGTTTCGCTGGTCTTGCAATAATTTATTTCCCTTGGACCTCGTAAATCTATGATTTTTATACCAGCACTCTGACCATACAGACGTGTCCATTTATAACGTTTGCCTAACGTAGAATAGCCGACCCATATCCTCTAATATATTATCATACACGCGGTCGTCTTATCGGAAAACAACATAAATCAACCCTCGAAGGATTTTCCCTGAACATCGACGTGTAAAACACCCTGACCAGAAATGGATTTCGGCGTAACCATACGCTCCATTCGGTGTCTACATCATTATTCCCATTGTCCCCATGACCTCAAGGACGAACCTTAAAATCTCAAAATTAGAAGTTAATTTGTACGTAATGCCGGCTAAATATTTTTTTATTTTTTTTCGAAATTGATGAGCCGAGTGTCATCTTTGTTTCATCCGACGAAAATTACTACAGAACTAACATTTTGATGTACTTACATCAACCACTAACACGGTATTCTCCAAATAACAAAGATGTTAATATAATAACAATATTTGGGGTATTTCACGTGTATTTTGGATAAATAAAATCAAAAATTTTAGTCACATTAATTTTCAAGTAGATTTTTAGATATTTATTGATATTTTTGGGTAATAAATTACATTTTTGTTATAATGTTATAGTTTTAGTCTTACAAATTTATATGTACAAGTTATAAAGCATGTAGAAAGTAAAGTAGGAAAGTCATTCCATAGTCAAAATTACAATTTAAAAATCTTTAGAATGTTCCTAATTGCTAAACTATAATAATTATACCCAAATAATTTAATGTTATGTTACGTACCTATATACAAATAAAATTACTGAAAACAATACAAGCGTGCATACTATTTTACTTATTTCGAAACAATGGCCATTTTTAAAAATCCTTATTTATTATTATTATTTATTATTTTCAAAACAATTTGACTGCTTTTGCGTCAATTATAAATTTTATTTTTTAATATTGTAAATTTTGACGTAGAATACATCTAATAGCGCGTTGTTCGAGAATATTACGGCACCCGAACGACGCGTGTTCACGCGTTGCAATGCTTCCGCTCTACATAATATAATAGATAATAGATCACACCTTGACACCGATGGCCGTCGCCACGGTAGACACAAATGTAGTAATATCGTATACCACGGTGGCGTTTTAGTAGTGGTCAGCGGTAGATACCTACATAATATAACCAAAACGAGAAAAAGTTCACATTTGTGGGGAAAAAAATACAATAATGTATTATTTTAGATCGAAATTCAATAACGTTTTGGATTAGTCGAAATAGTAGTTATAATAATTATGGTAGTTTATTCAATAAATATCGTATATATATATATTGAAATAAAATTTTCGGCTGAATTTGTTGTAAATAATAAACAATAATAGATAACGGACATTTTGAAATAATGAAAAGTTAATTCGAATCTGTATCATACTTAAAATTGATTAATGTGAACGTTACGTCGAAGTTTTGAACATTGTTCACTATATCTTAGGAAGTGCATTGAAACTAACGTCTACTATCGAATGATTTAATATTTTATCGAACGAAATAAGTAGGTACGCACTAATACAAAATTTCCTAGCTATAAATATATGCAAATGGCAGTTTTAAGAAAGGGGTGATATTTGTCCATTGAGAATTTGAGCTTTGGCTAAATTTAAAGTGTTTTAGTTGGACATATGTAGGTAGTCAATAATATTATATAGATACGTACATAATACTCTCGGGTAATTTTTTTTTCTAAACTTGTAAAATATCTACGATTTTCTAGAGTTAAAATAGGAACATAATTTTAACACTGTATCATTGTAAAATGTTTTTAATACCTAAACATATTAGTTACTTTATTATGTATTTAGATATAAATTGAAGTTTTATTTTTAAATAATTAATTAAATATTTATATATGTAGGTATAGGTGTCATACTCGTGGTACACCTTATTGCGTATAGTATAATAATTATTCCTCAATATATGTACGATATATTATTTATATGTGCAAATAATTGTATTTATATTTTATTTATTATCGTAAATATAAATGTTTTGTATTTACGTTCTTATTATTTTTTTTATATATTTTTACAAAACAAATTTTCCAAAAATTTAAATCGATGTTTTGCATTCAACATCATAATCTTTCTATAATACAATTTACATGCCCCGTACAAAAGTACACACCAATAATAAATATTTTACAATTCCTCCCCCCCCCCTCTAATTTACGAGTGATAAAACCGATCCCTGCAATAGTTATCATGTATATGTATTTATATATATATATATATGCATTCGTGAAAAATACCATTTGGGGTACATATAATCATTCTAGTGTCAGTTTCATTTTACGTTCTACAGTTAGTATTAATTTATAATTCCCACCAAGTTTACTATCACAATAATAATTTATATTAAATATAATATTGTGGACATAAATATTTATTTTGAATTTTTCTAAAGATGTAAAATAATTTTGTATTTGTTTTATGTAAACACGGTTCTTGCATTTACATATATATTTTTACAACGCAAATAACATTTTTCAAAAATTTAAATCTGTAATATAATTTACGAGCGAATATCTTAGTAATTAATAATAAATTGTGTTCTACATCATGTCCCGAAACGGCTTATTGTTTTTTTTTTTTTTTTTTAATTACGAGTTATTATGACATAAATTATTTTTTCACGTTATTTCTTGATATTTTTGCCGACCTTTTTTTTCTGTACATATCAGTAATGCCAATAAATGCCTCCTCATTTATATCCCCTTGTATATAAAACCTTCCCTCCAGCATCCTCTTCCAATCTCGTTTCCAGTCGACTATCCATATTATGTCTCTCGTCCGAACGGACGAAACAGAAAAATTTCTCCGAAAATTATTTTAGTGCCACTGAATTTTATCGGACCGAATTCGTTGGCTTCGCGCCAGACGTTCTAGGAGCACAATCGATAAAGCGTCTTCGACGGGAATATTTCCCAGACAAAGGTCCTGGGCCGTTAACGAAATTTAGAGATTTCCACGTCAGAACACTACCGAAAATCCCGATTACCGATTCTTAAATATATATAGTAGATAGGGCGAGGTTTTGAAAAACGTTTAAACGTCTACAGGTGTATATATATAATGATCGTAGGGCATTTTAAACATTTCTAAAGTACATATAACACTGCTAAGGCTTGTGGTTTCCTTTGTGGATTTTGGTTAATCTGACGTTTTGGCCGTAATGGTCTGATGGCTATTTTCAGAATGTGGTAATAGGCGGCTCCCGTGTTTCCCCCGCCATCCAACCGTGGTAAATATATATATTTTTTCAAGCGAGTAACTTATCATATGTCAGCAGGAGCTACCCTATCCTCAAAAAAATTCAACCGAATATTAAAAGCAAAAAATGTCTAATTAATAACTCGAAATTCTTCACCTCGTCTGAAAATCATTAACAGATCTAAATAATAAATTTACGATAATAACCTCAATGATTCCTTTGCATACCTACAAGATCTTTTTTATACTATGAAAATTATTCAATAATGTCATTATTCACTCTCCAGTACATTTGATAACACTTATCCGTATATAGGTATCAACCAATTCTCTAAAACAATATTTAATTGTATTCTTATATCATATGATTTTCTAGATTTATTGACATTCTATATCACTGCATTATAAATTATAATTCAAATTCTACGAGTAAAAAAAAAAAATCCCGCCACCAAATGGTTGGTTATTAGGTATAAATAAAATTCTTCATATTACATTATCAACATACGTGTAATATGATGGTCATCATATTTAGTTTATAGAAAACTGGTTTCTTTCTAATTGCACCTATTTTATGTTTATATTTTATTATAATACCATGACTCGTGGAAAAAGCTAATACAATTATAAATTAATATGTCATTTATAAGTACTCGTAGTTGGTTTCTGATATAAATCGTTTGATTAAATCATTATTTATAATAATTTAACTTTACATAATATCATGCAAGTATTAAATAATAAACATATTGTATAAATTGACCACTTACAAGGGTATAGAGTATAATGTAATAATTATAGGGTAGGTATTTACATAACGATCACGAACGGTACTAACCATGTTATAACATGTATTATTATAAACCAGATGGTATAGGTACCTATTTTCCCAATCAAACTATATTCAAACTCATATGATTATGACAATTCAATAGAAAACCGAAAAACCATCGTAGATAGCCATTATATTACAATAATCAGGAACCAGATTTCAACCGTAATGAAATCGTATGTAATGTAAAATTGCAACTAAAATAAAACCGGTATAATTTAAAATATTTTCACTCAAGGTCGGAAGCATAACAGAATTCAAATACATTTTATGTGGTAACAATGAGTTATATGTGTTATCACAAAATAGATTAGATTATTAAAAGCAAGTTGAAAAAATAATAAACATAGGTAGGTATATGAAATTAGTACCTATTTATAATTTAATAATTGTTGTTAAAATCAGTTACTGGGATCAATAAAAACTAATATCGGAATAGAACAGAAGTAAAACGAATCTAAAATCCAGAATTGATATTGAACGAAATAGGTATGGGAAATTGAACTAGAATTGGAAATAAACCTTTTATTTTGATTGTCTTCTGGTTCTTGTTACAGTTAAAAATACATTATCACGGATCATAGATCACTGCTATAGATAAAATAGTTATTTATATGATATACTAGATTTTATGTGTTTGTCTGATATTTTAGACTTATGATCATAGCTATATTATGTTTAAAACGATATTTACTGTTATTAGACCAAAATCGAGTACAAAACTACATGAAGGTTTTTTGTGATATATCTTTACTCGTTACATCTCTATCTACTATTATTATATGTAGCTAGTGCGGTACACCATTCTGGTTATGATATTGATAAGAAATATCCGATTACGATATTATCATAAGATATGTTTGTACCTATTCTAATATGATTTTGTTAGATAACGATGTTGTGAATTATTTACAACATAGCACGCGTTTATGTTATGATCATCACAAAGTGAATTGACTAATTTTATTTTACATGGTAAATAATCATAACGCAATACAAGATGTATTTGATAACTTACCTTGCACGACTCGCAGGACATAAACTTGGCGAACTTTTGAGTGCAATCGTACCTGACCAGCACTTGGTTGAACTGCCACGACATGGCAGCCGCGAAGTCGTCCATCTTGAGCGCTTCCTCCACTTGGCGGACACACGACTCCTTGTCGTCGTATGGTCGCTGTACGACCGACTCGACGGTGTGGTGGCAACAATGTCGGAGCCGGTACCTGAGCAGGCGACCGGGCCGACGGTACGCGGTCGGGTCGTCCGGGCACATTTCCAGTATGAGCTCCCGACTGGCGTATTCAAGGCACTGAGGATTACTATTATTATTATTATTATTATTATTATAAGTACTATTATTATCATTAGTATAATCGGAATGGTTGGTGGCGCACGTGCGGACCGTGGGACACCACGGCGGGCCCGGGCCCTCACTGATGTGTCCGGTTTTCCCCGGCTTCCGGAGCGACACGACCACCTGTTCGTAGGTAATATTGTTGCAAGCGGTCGCGTTCTCCGTGCTCAGGGCTCCGCCATTCGCCGCCCGTGTCGCCGCGGTGGCTGACGTGGTCGTCGGCGGCGGAGCGACCTTGTGAGCAGCGGCCGTAACCGTGGCGGTAGCCGTGACGGTGGCCGCCGAGGCGGCGGCTGCGGCTGCGGCTGCGGCTGCGGCAGCCGCGGCGGACGTTGATGAGGCGCCGGCTGCGGTCATGACCAGCGTTGCGAACACCACCAGCCAAATAACGACGAGACGAACGAGACCGCCGCCGGTGCTGGCAGCGCGCATTGTACCGCCGGGACCGGCGCCACCACTCTATCACAACCGATCCGGCCGTTTCGCCGCGGAATCCGCATTTTTTCTTCTTGTACCTGCAACACGATTGTTTAACCGTCAAACTCTGTGTTAGTGTCCTCGGACGAGTAGCTTTATATACGAAGAGATATAATTATTTCACGCATAAATAACCATCGACCAGTGCCTATTAATTATGGACATTTGACAATATCAAATTAGCAAAAATAATATTATGCAAAAAGAACTTCTAATTGTTATCAATACATCTTTGTAGGCACGAATGGGTGTCCGATATCAACCAATATACTATAAACCCCGTGATAGTAATTCGTCCTGATAATATATGTACCTAGCTTATATATAGTTATTATTTTAGATTTAAAATTGAAGATCCATAATCAGTGCATTATAAAGATCATTCTGTGCGAAGTTCAGGAAAATATTATTCACAAATTTATAAAAAGATTCCCGTTATTTTAATAATTATCCTTCGAGCCTAGTACAATTATTAGAAAAATCTGAAAATGATCTATTATAAATGTATCAACTATAATACATTTTCTATCAGAATGTTCTTTGTCTAAAATGTCCAGTTCGATTCCTACTAAGTAAACATACCAAATAAATAAATTAAAAACAAACACATCATTATAATACCAATGTGCCTAGAATGTACAAAAATATTATAGATAAAATAAATATAATAGTTATTAGAATTAATATACGCATAGAAATAATTTTAAATAATACGATAACATAGCTGAAAAAAAGAAATAGGAACTCACGTGTCGTAACATGCGACCAGTCGGAGGATCGATAGACGAGAGAATGAGATTGCTTTGGTATTAATAACTGAGTTCTATTATACACACATTTTAAATAAGAATATAAATAAAAAGATTAATAAATATCACAAAAACCATGGAACAAACTAGTTGATAATTTTTCTACTATAAGACTTTATTCTGGTTATCTAAGGATTCCAATTCAGAATATAGAATAATGTTAAAAATATTTAAATTCAGACAATTTTACTAAGTACGGTCGTTTCCACCAAAATATGTATTTTTAAAGCAAAAATATTATCAATTATAACCAGGCATGTCAAAATCACGACCTCTCTGACTCGAAAATGTGTAACCACAATCACATTGATTAATTGAGTGAAATGCAGGGTCATAATTTATTGTTTCTGTGTTATTACTTTCTTAATGTAGGTACACTATTAAACAATTTTATCATATAAAGCAACTATTCTTACTAATAAATAAAAATAAGTCACTTCACAGATTAGGATATTTATCATGTTAAGCTTTCAAGTTGAAACTTCAAATTGTTCTTATCCAATAAAATTTATATTTAAATATTGACAATTTGATGATAAAAGAAAAAAATGACATAATCTGCATAATTGTTTTTATATTATGAAATTGGTATATTAGTTGAAAAGTTAAAAAGTTAAAAAGTTAATAATAATTAATTCCTAATAAATGCAATTGTATAGAGTTAATAAAAACTCACAATAACTCACGCATTGAAATTAGAACTTTGAGGTTAACTTTCTAGACCATGTAAGTATCATTACTCAATAGCTATTAATAATTTGTATGTATTAATGACTGTAAAATAATGTCATAACTAATAAGTAATAAATAGAATTTTAATAATAAATTGTTGTATGATTTTTATTGTTCAAAACAATAATTGGCATAGATAGAATATAAGCATCTGTACGCATATTTTTAAATAACGATAAACTATTCTACCCACCTGCGTTAATTTCAATTCAAACTCTGTTGGATAATAAATATGCAGAGGTAGAAACATACGAGATTAAATTAATACCTGAATGTATCATAATACAATATATCTTATTTTATTAGTTTAATATTACATTACAAATATGTCTATATAATACCGATATATATATAAAAATATTATTACCTACATATTAACCTATAAACAATAATAATAATAATAATAAAACAATTGCTCCTCAAAAACTTTCGGTATAGAAATTATTACAGTCATGCGAACAAATTAATATTAATTTAAAAAGTAATTGACACAGTTTTCAAAAAAACTGTTTATATAGTCAATAATACATGATCATATTCATTAAAAATACATATTTTAACTAGGTAACGATATTACATTTATTGTACTGAAACCAACTAATTTTGGGTACTTTATTTTTCTAGCGACAATCAGTATAATATTACCTATTAATAGTATAATGAAATAATATTATGATAATATAATTTTATTATATCTTTTTATAAATATTTACGTATTCACATCTTGATAATATAATAGTAGATATTTTTTCCGATTACTTTTAACAGATTCTTTCAAACTCAATGACATTGCATCGTATTTTCAAATATTACATTCCACATTGTTTAATATCATTATATATATATTAAACAACCATAATTCAGTTTAATTTAGTCGAATAGAAATTGAGGCTGAACTGAATATGGAATATAGATAAGACATGTTATATTATCGATATACTCGAATTTTGTGATGTATTTATGTTTCCAATTGAAATATATTATATTTTTTAATGATTATGAAAAATTAATTTACGATCTACATTTGCTTAGGAGTGATGTAAGCAAATGATGTGAGCTTATGATGTATCCATGCCTTTTTTAAGTTTCATTTTTTTTCACTTCTTAATTCGAATTAAGTAAAACCTTAATTTCATGACGAATCGTCATAATAACAAACATTAATTATCCAATTATAATATGGCAATAGATGCGTATATTGATCACTAAATATTATTAATTCGGTACAAATACTACATATACCGCATTAAACTGTGTTCTAGGACACTGCATAATATGAACCTATATTTATCGGTAATATTACAGTAATTACATAAGTTAAATTTTAATAATTTGTTTAGAAGCAGTGGCAATAAGAAGTCGAACAATCCGACGAGACGAATAAAATTATCGACATTTAAAAGCCCGTAACTACCGTAATTGTTATAAAATGTATATCATGAATCATGAAAAAAAAAAAAATACACTGACCAAACGCTTTTTAAACATTGTAAACGTTTCGAAATATTGACTATTTTCAATATTCACGTGTACCCGCCGCAAAGCTCGGGGAATCGTTACGTAACCGCAGAAAAGGCGTGACACAGAATTACTCAGTATGGCTGATCGTGTTTGACTAAATCTCGGTACGGATTTTAATTCAATAACAAAATGTTAGACGTGCCTCGTATTATAGCTCGTGCAATCCGCTCGTTAATCGATCGTGACTATCGTCCTTCTATATTACAGATATATTATATTATTATTTTCGAAACTTAAATGGAATGGAAATCGTCGTAAGTAATTGTTCCGGGCAAATGCCGTGTAAAATAACGATACATAAACGCCGATGCGGTGACGATCCCCTCCCCAATCCGCTTTTGATCTTTCATAAAAAAATCAATAGCCGTCTTAAAAGCTGCATGCGTCGCTGCTGTCACGTTCATTTTTCTAATGGGGGGGGGGAGACCCGGGGAGATTTCAAACGCTAAGTGTCTCCAGATCGCACGATAATAGTATAGCCTGTTTTCCTCTCGTCCGCCAATACATAATAATATGCAGATAAAGGATAGGAGTTTGGAATAAAGTTCATTTTTCGTCACCGAGTATCGGCGGGAGTTAAGAGTTATCACGTTTACGATGAGTACACTTTACGCGCTATAACAAGGAAGGCACCGACGTCTCGTTAAAGGATTTGCATATTTCATAAGATTGCCTGTATACGGGTTTTCGGTCTAGTGCCATAAACAAAAAAAAATAAAAAAAAATGAAAAAAAAAAAATACCGTAACCCTCGTTTATAACCGTTTAAAGCGATTTTTATTTTTTTTTTTTTTTGGAAAAACAATACATTGAAAGTGTAAAATATAAACCCGAGTGTTTTTATCGAAACATTTTAAACGCCAAAAAAAGATCTTAAGAAAATAGTATGAAATTCTATGAATATTGTAAGTTTTAGTTACACCGCAAGTAAGAAATAATTGTCTTGTATAAGTATGTATAAGTTCATAAAAGTTTACTACTGTAGTATAATGACAAATTTTTTGAGATATTATATTATATGTACCTATACAATTCCAAAAATTCCTCCGAAAACATGTAAAGTATTACGTCGATAAATGCGTGAGCGTTAAATATATAAGGTTTTTAAACTAAAGTAAACTTAAATAAAAATAAAAACATAATTATTAAGCGTATAATTATTAACTATTATAGTTCCTAGACGATTTATTTATTGTACACTAAATATATATAGTACGTTACACAATTTTATAATTTACATAATTATTCTTTAAATACACACATCTACAAAAAAAATGTATTGAAAATAAATTTATTCCGTATAAATATTTAATTTTGAACAATACCTATTTAAATTTTTGACACTTGTCAACATTATTTTTATACATACATGACTCGGGTAGACTATAGGGTCATCCTTAGTATTAACAGAAGGAAATATTTTGTTTTTTCAGTATAACTTATGAGGTACTTGACAAAAACGTTTCTAAAACCTTTCTATGTTAACCGAAACTCTTATTCGAATTTAAAACAAAGGATCACCGCGTGACATATCTAAACACGACCCGTTTAATACGCATTTGGTGACGTGCGGAAAACCCGAATCAAGAATCAGATTATACCTTTCATAGTCTTTATCCCATGCTAGGATAAAGAAAAAAAAGTGGTTGTCGACCAGTTCAGTCTTTGATAGTGATCTAAAATTGTGTTTGGATCTACAAAAAAGCCGTTTCTAAAATCCTGGAATGTTTGGTCGAAACAATAATAAATGATACTTCTGTGCGGCAACCGCCTACTCTCATATTATCAGTATAATATTATATCAGATCACGTCGAATGTCAAAAGTAAAGATGGTACATAACAATTTTAATAATAAATAAATACAATCCTGAGTTTTCCGAAATACATTTTTAATTTTTACATTTAATTTTTTGTCCAAAATTACCTAAAGCATACGTGAAATTTCCGTTATTTTTATTGCACTTTGCACTTATTTAAATTTTGAAAATAGTTAGTAATTTAATAGTAATATATATTTTTTTCTGTTTCAGCAATTTTTACGAGAAAAACTAGTTTAAATTTTAACTAGACGTAAATATTTAATAATGATTTTCAACGTGAAATGATCTCTGGCTGTGGCAAGCCTGATGAAAAATTCAAATACTTTTTCATTTTTAAAATCGATCCACTACAAGTACCTGAACTGATTCGGACGTAAAGCCACTTTTGGTTCATAAATTAGATTTAGAAGTTTCGTCCCATCGCTATAAAGTGACTCGTACATGCGCATATACACCTGTACGGATTCGTACACTATTATCAACATTTATTATTGACACAAATCTCGTCCGTGTGCCTTGAAAAAAATGTCCTATATATATACTCGACGTGTTTGCGAACACTTTTAGATAAATAAAATTACATATTTATATCGTGTTCAATATACTAACGCCTTTGTAACGATGTCATTATAAATGTAATATAATAAATGTCCTTGTCGCGCCGTGGTCCTATAGTGGAAAAATACCGATTTATCGTGTGCTTTAAAATTGTCTTTTACCGATCGTAATTTCGGTAATTTTGTGATGTTACGAGTGAATATATTTCGGTCCGTGTCAAAATACGCGTAATGGACGGCAACGATATAATATAATATTGTATGATAAACAAAAATGCCGGAAAAATGTTATTATCGCACGATTTATATATTTATATTGTTATTCTGCCCTAGAATAAATGTATACTTCATTACTATATACATATAACATATTCTATTGTTTTAATAGGAATCCAATAATTAACAGACTCGTGCCGTAATACGATTAAAGTTTAACAATAATTGCGACTAATAAATTGATTTGAAAATACAGTATTTTACACTCGTTCCGCGTATGGATAAACTGCAGTGCGTAGAATAATATAATAATTGTGTAGTATTATTTCACCGGCATATCTATCGATCCACACCTCGGAAACGTTATAATAAATGTGTCAAGTGCCTTTTGTATCTGTCGATTGTATTCAATATCTCTTACAATTGTCACTGCGATCTCCGGACGCGCGGTATAAATATAAGCATAGGTATATTATAACGAATACAATACAATTTGTCGTTAACGCCAGTAAATATCACACCGTTATTAATTGTCTATATAATTAACAAAATGATGTGTATATGTGTATATAATTTATGAATGTGTCAGCTGGGGCCATTATTAATGGGTTCTGTATAGGAAATTTTTAGAAAATTTCAACAAAAATTAAACAATTTAAAAAATGTTATATGTATTTCATAAATAAATAATAAATTGTACGTATTTATTAAATTTTATTGAAAGTATTACTCTTGAATATCTCATTTAAATCGACTCGAAAACATTATATTATAAAGATGAAAGAAAACACAACTTCTTGAAAACTATTTTATCCACTGCCCTGCACGGCAGAGCCGTTTATATGTGCATAT
Source organism: Pemphigus obesinymphae (assembly GCA_025469235.1). NCBI lineage: Eukaryota > Metazoa > Arthropoda > Insecta > Hemiptera > Aphididae > Pemphigus > Pemphigus obesinymphae. Next base: position 150,563 of record JAIPRL010000041.1, on the reverse strand, counting down.
ATAAACACATTTAAAAACAAACATTTTGGATTTTAGTGTTTTTTTTTTTTTTTAATAAATACAGTTGGGTACTCTTAAAACAAAATTAAAAATCATTAAGATAAAAGTAAGGCACTAAATAATATTGTAAGCTATAATTGCTTTTTTTTTTTTTTTTTGTATTTCTAAGATGTTTGTATAAGTACCTAGTTAAGAATGAGAAATGCTAATACGAGTTTTTCATTGAAAATTTGTTTGCACTAACATCCTCTCGAGTAGTGTTAACAAGGATTAAAAAAGCAAATATCATTAAACCCTAGATAAAATTATTTTTAATTCCATTTAAAGTTGCATAATGTAATGTTTGTGAATAAGTTTTTTTCACTTTATTGCATTACAGGTATGAATCGAACATTGATTTATTAATTCGTGTTGAAATCGCACCTAAACACGTAAGATTCGATCTTACATGCGCAATAATACCTAATCACTATTACCTAATTACAAAATCACCCGTCAAATAATATTTCAGACTAAATTCAAATAGAATAAATCTAACCACCTAACCCAATTACAGATAACCACAATATTCACATTCGAATATTCGAGATCATAATACATAACATTTGCCGTTTTTTTCACGGAAAAAACGCACAACGCCTATACAGCTGTCTTTAGCTTCGTGAATCGTGCTCGAAAACCGTTACAAAAAAAAAAGCATTACATTGGATAGGGAAATAAAACAAAATGTTCATAAATAGTTTCCACAAAATAACATAATATTTTAGGGAATGTTTTTTTTTACCTAGAAAAATAAAATTTTAAAAATATTCTTAATATATAACATTTTATAAATTTTACATTATTTTATAATCCTTTATTTTCTAGTTCCATAAACATTATTTTACTTTTCGGAATCCTTTTATAACATTTTTTTTTTTTTTTTTTTTGGCACTGATCCACAAAATTAGCTTGTATTATTCAATAGGTATAGGATTATGATCTGTATGGTTGATTCTTACGAAAAAAATTGAATATAAAACACATGCAGTATCTAACAGACTGATGAAATGTTAGTTTATATTAGTCTCATAGATTTCTGTTATCAATATCAGCTATAAACATGAATTTTTATTTTCGCATTTTTTAGGTGTTTAGAATATTATTTTATATATTTCATTTTTGTCTGATTTTCAATAATTATATCCTTTCATAAAAATTTCTGTGAATAAAATAAATCGATCTGATTATATTTTTATTAATAGTTGTATTCTCTTCTAAAAATCATTCAAAGTATGCTTATTGGTAACTGTTGAGTATTGAAAAATAAATCATGCATATACATCAAATCGAGAAATTACTTAATTAAAGTACATTCATCATAACATTTTGTTACCGAAAAATAGATACAAGTTTAACAATGATATCAAGTATTTTGGTTGACAAGTTTTTCATAGAAAAATAATATTAAACATCATTGTAAAATCACGAGATTTCTCACTTTACTCATGTTGTAAAATCATCTTTAAACAGAACGCGATTAATATTTAAACTATGACCTGAAAAACAGAAATCCATGGAATATAAAGACGTGATTTTTTTTTTTTTTTGAAATAACAATATTTATGTTAATACAATTATTATTTACAAAGGTAATCAAAAGGCCAATTGTCTCGTGGTATCTAATTGTTATTTTTATTTCTTATATAATTTACATTTTGTAAGTGGGTTTATGGCGTTTCCTTGAATAAAATTTCTCATTCTTAGTGGACCAATATGAATAATTACCTAAAAAAATTATTTATTTGATTGTCAGACATTTCGGATAGGACACGGACAGACCGATGGATTGAAAAATATATGTTTTTGTAAACAAGACGAGGCCATGAACCGGACCTTGCAGAGCCATATTATGTGGACCACGAAGGAAGATATTCTCTGTGATCGGACGATAACCTTTTCATGAGGATAGTTTAAATTTTCGATTCGAGTGAATCCCGCATTCCCGCCGAACACACGTTGTCCAAAAGGCATCCGCGAGTCAATAACTCTACGGACCACTCATTGTCCATCGTCCGGCGGGTACCTTCGAGAAAAATAATTTTTCCCATCCCATCGGAGCTTATCAAGAGATAATATATTTCTGTCGATTTCGACGATATACGGGATCCCGGATTATAGAATATTCTACGTATGGGGTGCACTTAAATCTTAATATTATTATGATGATAACATAAATTTCATATATATTTACAAAGTTAAACCATACTCCCCCGCTCTCTTACACGCTCTTTCTTTCCCTCTAATCATAAATACAGAGACTGTAGCCATAATCATGAATCTATTTTATTATCTATGGGAATGATATTATTAAATAATATATATTATGTACTAGTTTGGACTTCTATAAATGTGTATGGATTTCGCCGGTAAATATAATGTATGTACAATGTGCAGAATACAATATAGAGACGGAGGATGGCCGAAGCCAGATGAGATGAGATGAGAGGCGGCAAGAGAGAGAGAGAGAGAGAGAGAGAGCAGCAGTCCCGAGTGTTTTTGTGCACTATGTAATAGCGGCGCAAACAACGGCGGATGCAGCGGCGGCGAATGATTACATAACACGCTTTGTCGTCACAGTGGCGGTAAACCGGGAAGGGGCCCTAGGAAAGCTCAATTATTATTATCACAGTTCGTTTAAATGAATAATGGGCTAATCGGATACGAGTAACTCTGTTACAGGACCCGGTGAATAATTGGAAATCGGGAGAACTGTGCAGTGTACTCATAATAATATTAATTATTAACGGCGTTTTAAAATCGTTTGAATTCGGACGTTTACTTGACAGACGATGAGCCGGTGGTAATAACGGTGTGTAGCGGTAGCAGCAGTGGATCGGTACAAGTGCAGTTGACTGAGCAAACGACGGTCTGACGACTGCGGTGATGCGTTGTGGCGTCGTGTCGACGCCAGAGATCATGTCGTGTCGCCGGGCTGGTGACCCGCACAATCGACCATAACAACTGCAAGCCGGCAACGTCGGCGGCGGTGGTGGTCCGCTGGCCGCACACGACGACGACGATGATGCCGTAACACGGTGCGGGCTACGTGGCGGCCCATAATATCAGTGTAGATGGTGGTGGCGCACCGCGACTGACCACCGTGCCGCCGTCGCCGGGGCCGCGGTCGCGCCGGTACCGGTGCCGGCGGTACGCATGGACAACAGTACGGACGTCGGTGTTGCTGCGGCTGCCGTTGCCGTTGCGGCCGCGGCCATCGGACGGTACGCCGGTGGCTGCACGGTCATCGGCGGCACTGCACGCCGGCTGTGCGGGCTGCTTGTTCGCTGTGGAAACCGGTAAAAATTTGAAATCGGGGGGAAAAAACGAAATAATAAAATTCGAGGAAAGAGATGACGCGGAATCGGCGTAAAATTAGCGTATTTTTTCCCCCGTGTTTTTTCAATATTCTTTTTCCCGCAAATTATTTTTCAAAAAAAAAACACAACACAACACATCACGTACGATCGGCGAAAAAACCCGAATACCGCGCGCGCGTTATTATCCGCTCACACTCGCACAGCCGACACACCGACACACCGACAAACACACACATACACACACACACACATACACGCGCGTAACACGCGGCGACGACGAGACGACACGCACGCAAAACCGGGGGGGGCGCGACCGTCTGCGAGACTACACTGTGTGCGCTGTGTCCACTGTATGATACACGCCGGGGAAAATCGCCCACAGCGCATAAAGTTGCGCGGGCGGCGCGAGAGGGCGCCGGTGGTGGCCGCGTCTCTTGCCGCTACCGCCGCCACGCCGATCGATAGGACGCGCGCGAGCGCCAACCGCCCCCGCCACGCCGCGCGCTTTTTCTCGGTACGTGCAAACCGGCCCCCCTTGGACGCACACGGCGCGCGCGCGCGCTCTCGTCCGACACGCGGTAGGGGCGCACTACCGCGGTCTTTGCTCACAACACACGGTCCTGCGCCGCGGTGGACGCTGAATCGCGCGCGCCAGCCGGGCGAACGGTCGGGAAAGTGCGCTGGCGGGGGGGGGGGGATGGCCGCCGCCACACTGTATTTTATCGGCCCGCCAGTGAAAAAGGTCGGTCGCGGATGAAGTGGCCGGGTGACGTGGCGTGGGAGGGGGGGCAGGGAAGTTATGAACGACGGACAGAGGGTGAAAAAACCTCTAATAGATAATGTGTTCACTTTCTTTCCGTCTCTCTCCCGCCACCACGGCGATCTGTCTGTTTCTCGCCGCTCTCACACGCCGGCCCACCCTCTCACCGCACTGTTCGCTCCCGTGCAGTCCACCCCGCTGCCGCCTCCGCTCTGCCGATGACGGCGGCGACTAGAATGCGCCCACGCACAACCGCCAACGCCGCTGTCACGGTCGTCGTCGTATAACCGGACGCATGCAATCACGATCGCGAACAACCCCCCCCCCCAAAAAAAAAAAAAAAAAAAAAAAAAAAAAACAATACTTAGCCCACCCTCCAAATGGAAAACGTACGACGTCCATACGCACCACGACATCGTCCGCCCCCACCTCCGGATGATATCCGTATAGAATAATACTATCGGCGGCGTTCATACTTGTGCATGGGTGGACGTATCTAAATCATTTTTATTTGTCTTTTATCCTATTTATAGGTGTTATATGACAAAAATATCTTACAACTATAGTTAGATGAAAATATAATTTAACAAGAGAGACATAAACCATATTATTCATTGTCTAGATAAAAACTATTTGTCTGTAAACCAGTGTTGGGCCCAGATAAATGAAATTTTATCTAGATAAAAATGAAGATAAGTCATAATAATATTATATAAAGATAAATAAAATTACTTTTTATCTAGATAAAAATATTTTCATATATTTTTTTTCCATGTAAAAATTAAAGGAATGAAATTATTTGAATATTTTTCAAAGATTATTGTTAAATTTATAAACTATATAACACATGGTAATGAAATTACCGTACCCATTAACCTCACAAATACAGGATTCGTTTTCCTCCCCTGTCCTTTTACTTCAAAAAAGGTCTATTCCATTCTCCTCTACTTACCATACATATGTAAAAAAAAATACTCATTTGGTTTCATCTATAAAAAGTGAGTTGCTACTCGCACAATTTAAATCTATAATATTCTTCGATTTAATCTATAGATTTACTAATTATAAATCTACAATTTCAAACAGGCTGATTGCATAGTGGAACATGATACATTATAAAATATATTATATAAATAATTATGAATAGATTTCGATGGTACAAAGTGTCCGCGAACGAATATCATGATTTTTTTTTAATCGTACAAAGTGACTGCAGTATGAAAATAATACAATAGGTATTACAAAGTGTCCGTTTTTAATATATAATATATCATTATGAAAATTTCAAAAGCTTACCTCCTTAAAGTAGCATTCAGATCAAATTTAACACCGAAAAATAAGATCACATATATCAATTGGATCAATGTGTTCTATTTGTCTATGATTTTAATAGATAAATTCGTATATTTTATTTTAAACTATATGTACAATATCACAGAACATTGACTTTAGGCCACATGATGTACACGATGTATACTCGATCACAGAGATCCTTACATGACACTCAGAACGGTTTACGATTTTACAAATAACGAATCCATATCACCAGTCCAGTCATCGTGCACGACAATAGTATTTGAATTACGACCATGAAAATAATTGTTATCAAATAAATAGCCGTTATTTGGATACTGAGGTATTACAGTATTAAAACATATGTTTAAATTGGAAGCCAAATGTGAGAACACAAGTCCCCTAGCCTTAATCGTCAAGAACAAAATTTTCATTGAAACAGTGACTACACAAAAAATACTACGGTCAAAGATCAGTGAAAGCTTAGGAGACCGATGATTGGAGAATAAAAAAATAACGAGTTAGTTAGAACCACGATTTAAGATATAATGATCGTCCAATGAACTATGTTAAAAATCTTATAACATAACCACTGAAAGTGGTCGTAAAAAAAGCTGTTAACTAATTGTTAGCGTTCTCTATCTGTGAAAATACTGTTGTCCTAATTCATAAATGGGCCATTATGGTCTATAAACACTAAAGAATCGCTATATATTTATCATAGAGCCAACTTTGAATACCACTTTCTTATACCTCGTTGGTCAACCATTATATCTTAAACCGTGGTTAGAACCAGTTGGAAACAAAACATATTGAACACAATCAAGAATAAAATACTACAGTGGACTGAACATGCTTGACACAGTCAGAATTCACTTGTACACATGATAATGAAAAAGGACCCAGCAAGAAAGCAATCTCTTAAAATACCCCATAAGTGATGGCAAGACATAGTTAAAAACACTAGGAATCTCTGAATGGGGAGGTTCACACTAAAAAGTACGAGCAGTTGATAGGAAGAACTGAACTATTGGGTTTATGACGGGATGGTCCTAATGACCCCTAAGAAGAAGAACAAAAGTCTAGAAGAATGATTTAAAACACAAATTCACTAGAAAATCATATTTTAAACGAAAATCAATTTCTCTTTATAATAATCAATACATAGAGATGTGAAGTTGGTAAATTTACCGTATGAATTTTAATTTTATCGTTTTTTTTTACTGTATTCGGCCCCTCATTTTAAATTTTTTACTAGTGTAATAACTTTTAATTAGCCTAATAAAGTGTATAATATAATAAATAATAATAAAATTAATATAATGTCTTTTTCTTGTGAAGAATTTTAGGAGTGGATAGTAAAAATGATAAAAAAAAATTAAGACTTTTTGATATTAAACATATAAATTACTAAATAATTGTAAAAAACCCCATTTTAGACAAAAACGAAAGATATTTAAAACTAAAATAATATATATAACTACAAGAGAAACACTATTTATCTAGATAAAAATAAAACACATTGATTTAGTTGTAGATATTGAAACCTTAGTTTTATGAAAAATGATTGTAATGATTATTCAATAAATGTAAACTACAAAATTATACGTATTTAATAATCGTCCCTGGCATACTGGCGTAATTTGAAGAGAGTAATCGACCATTACTATTATTGCTGTAATTAACATTAGTCATATAAGTATGTCTCAAAAGGACGAAACTCATAGTGGCACTAATTTAATTTTGTGGATAAACTCATTTTATACCTCATAAATTTTGACCAATCGACTTGATTAGTGGTTCCCTCAGAGAGTAAACTCATGCGGACAAATACCGCATGGAACGACGTTTTTTGTTAGGAAATTTACAAAGTTAAAGACGTAGATACATATGTAAAGGAAATTTTTATGTGGGAATGTAGTATAATATAATCGGTAAAAGGACAAAATCCGTCCAAATTTTTTTTTTTTTTAAATTTGGTAAATATTTAGTTATTTACATTTTTGATAATATAATTTATAGAATATGAATTGTACTAATGGCAGGTGATAACGGTGATAACCTAGTACTCCCGGAGTAAATATCTGTGCTAATGGTACGGGTGGTCCGTGTACGCATTATCTACACGAGCGCCCGTGTATCTAGACACAGTTTATATTGTAAACTGTAAAATGTGAATGGTTATTGTGTATTTCCGGAAAATATCTTATCATTTTTAAATTAATTTTTATAATTTTTAATCATTTGTAAAATGTACTAATAGTTGGAATAATAAAATAATCAATGCAATTCATACTTTAAATTCATTTTTATTCATATTTATAAAGTTAAAAAAAAAATTTTGGACGGATTTTGTCCACCTCTTATTTTCTGGGCGGATTTTGTCCTAGATTCAATATAACCAAGGTGACTGAACATTATTGCCGGCCCGATAGAGTTGTCGACGTTGTTTCGATTCTCTATTTTCACGCTCAAAATAACCCGATTCCAATGTAATGACGTCATCTAAACCTATATATTATCATTGATGTCACTGCAGATACATATTTAGATATTAGAAACGTTAAAGATATACCTATATATATATTGTATAAATTGTACGTTTTGAATACTTCGTGATTGTCAATTAGTGCGTTTTTATGCACATAATATTTAATAATTATATTTATATTTAATAATTCATTTAATAACATAAATATTGTATAATGTTCATTGAACACCTGTACAATAGTAGGTTGAATCTCTCCCCAATGACCGAATCTATAATATAAAAATATTAACTAATTCCATTAAAAAATTTAAAAGAATTTCCAGTACCAAAAATAAAAATAACGACAAACAATTATTTTTTAAACTTTATTTTATTTTCATTGAAATTTAAAATTAAAATGTAGGTAGATACCTATCTAATACAATATAAATATATAAGTCGTCCACGATTGGAAAAAATGATTATGGCTCGATAACGCACTCGATTATACCGAAAAACTGGCATGAATTGCAGTCATATGGGTGTGTCGTGAGTATATAATAATATATTATATTTATAAATTATGGTAATAGGTATGTGTAATGTTATTTTGTAATAAAGTACGAATAGGTACGATAAAATGAACATAAAGTCTATCTACTATCGTCGATTTTCATTTTTATTTCGAATGCATTTCATCATTTCACGTTTTGCTGCTCTTTCAGTCTAACAACGTTTCATTATGGTATGTATTTTTTTTTTTCAATTAATTTGGCTAGGGAGCTATACACACAATATATTCTGTGATTTATGTATTGTATAACTTTACATTTTGTACAATGATTATGGCGTATTATGTTGACATACAATATTTTAAAATATTGTAAAAATAGAACGACGGAATATCGCTGAGTGAAAACGTGAATATAGTTGTGTATGGCAATTTTCTGCGATAAAACGCCGTGTATGTTGCTATGATGTATTGGTGCTAATCTTGGTGCTTACTTTTGATAATTAGGTATTATTATTATAGGTTTAAGTTGAGTCATAAAAATAAAATTATGCTCTTTGTTTATATTTTTAATTATAAACTATTAAGATTAAACCGAATTCACTTCATACGTACCTACATTTTTATTTTATAAATTATGAATTTTTCCAATAATTTCCAAAATAATTATTTTAAGAAAATTCTTAACATAATAATCAGAACCGAAAAATATATTCTTTTTTTTTTATCAGTGTCTAAAAGCAAAAACCACAAATATTGCAGTACATAATACAAATTACCAAAATAATGACCAAATATCTGTTTCTGATTCACTTTAAATTTCGCTGTGTTCATGGAGAATTAATAAGCATGTTGCTTGAATTAATCTATCGGTCAGCTGATATTGGAGAAATTATACATAAAAAATCATTTTGTTTTCACACAATTCTCGATATTTGGATACCGAATAACTATTATCTATTTCCCAAAAGTAGTAAAAGGAATTTAAAATTTCAATGAAATTGGTTAAAAAGGTAGAACTGATTGGCATACTCTGAAAAAGATGATGATGCTTATTGTAAGTGTTGAGTTTTTTTTGCTGAAAAAGATGGAGGAAGTGGCAAACAAACATTAAGTAGGCACTTTGGTAAAGACCCCTTTTATAAAATTGGAAAGGTTCGATAGATATATTGAATTATCATACTAATTGTGAATACCATAAAACTTGCATTTTAAAAGCAGTATGCAAAAAACAAATATTAGAAAAAAATCGATGCTGTACATGTACAAATAAACACTAGAATTAAACTTCAAGTAATGAAAAATCGGAAAAATCTGATTCCTATAATTGAAACCATAATTTTTTGTGGCCAACGAAATTTTTCTTTTAGGGGGCATAGAGATAGTAGTCCTCTAAGTCTAATAGAGCCAATTGAAAACAATGGCAATTTTAGTGCGTTGTTAAGGTTTCGTTTAAATAGCGGTGATTCTGTGTTAAAAACCCATTCAGAGACAAGTCCAAAAAATGCTACTTATGTAAGTCTAATAATTGGAAATAAAATAATATAAACTTGCGGTGAAATAATTAAAAAAAAATCGTTTGTAAGATCAATGAAGCAAACGCATTTTCAATTTTAGCGAACCGAACATCTGATATATCTGGTACCGAAAAGTTTTCCTTATGTACGAGATATTTCTATAATGATAAAATAAATGAAGATTTTTTGATTATTTGTTCCGGTAACTGATGTGACTAAAGAAGGCTTTTCAAATACACTTCTGACTACACTAAATTCAATTGATATTGATTGTAACTATATGGTGAATTGGAGATTTGACGGATATGCAGCTATGAGCGGGAAATTTTATCATGCTCACGTTTATATGAATGAAAAATATCCACTAGCAATATACGTACATTGTGTATCTCATAGCTTAAATCTCACCATTTCTGACAAATGTGATATTGTTTCAATAAGAAATTATTCACGAACAATTGGATCAATTTATAACTTTATAAATTCACCAAAAAGACAAAATACTATAACCTTGTTAATTCAAAACATTGTACCTACTTCATCTTATTTCAGATTAAAACAACTATGTTCAATCACGATTTGGTGATCATATATGCAGAATTACAAGATTCTGTAATTGATGCTCTTGAAACAATACTACTTGGACTGATAAAAATCATCAACGTGAGCTAATCAATTAATTTTAACAATTGAAGGGTGCACTGCAACAACCAGACAACTCCATTTTTATGAATTTTTCAAGAGATATTAAAAACGATTAAAATATATATATATATTTTAGAATAATGTTGTTTATACGTTTTATTTATAAAATAGTTTTTTTTATCATATGGAATAAAATAATAACCTTAACATTTAATAATAATTTCAAAGTCAATGATCCATTGGAGTTACATGGTTGTTGCCCATAATATCTTATATTATTTAAAAGTACTCCGAAATTATCTGGATGTTGCACCGAATGTTGGATTCAGCGTGATCACATAATTATGTGCAACAACTAGACTACTCCGGAGTTATCTAGTTGTTGCAGTGAATTCAAAAACTTTCAAAATCGTTTTTACTCATAACTCGGATACTAAATACTGGAGTAGTAGGGTTGTTACGCCCACTTGTGTATAATTTTTTTCTTTATAATATTACTAATAGTAATATGGTTTTGCCTAAAAATTCAGTTGTCTGGTTGTTGCAGTGGACCCTTCAATTATGAATTGTGAATTTCAGTCTACAGTTCAAATAATATCAAAAGTACCACTGAGTAAACTTCTATAAACTCCGAAATTTGATTTATCTCATGTTATTAGCATTGCTGATAATTCCATAAACATTTTTAAACAAATAAGAAAAATAGTTGAAATAGAATTTCAAATAATATTTTAAAGAGTAAAAACATTTTGTGATAAGAGTAATATAAATATATTTGTACATCATTTAGTTTGTAAGCAAACTTATCGAGACAATACTCCAGTAAAAACACCTAAAAAATATTATTAAGTTACAATATTTATTCCATTTTTAGATAATTTTATTTCAATGATAAGAGATCGTCTATTAAAATATGGACAATTATTGAATATCTTTAGTTGTTTTTATCAAATTATAGACAAGAATATTACTTGCAGTTTTGAAAATGATATAAAGTACTTAGTACAAATATATTCGGAATTTTTACCATCATTTTCACCTTTAGTAGTATTTGGAGAACTTAAGCTTTGATGGACAAATCTTCAGACTATACCCAAAAACTCCCTCCAATATTTTAGAGTTAATAAAATATTGCATTGCGATTGATTATCCAAACTTTTATAAACATTTGACCATTATAACTACTATACCTATACAACAGCATCAGTGGAACGTTCATTTTCCACATTGCGACGTATAAAAATATATTTAAAATACACCACTGGTGAATGAAATCGTTTGAATGGATTAGCTTAGCTAAATATCCATAGGTTATTGATATTGATGTAGAAGATGTATTAGATGAATTGTCAAAAAAGAAAAGAAAAATCGAATTAGCATTATAATTTGTAAATAATTATTTAACTTGAGACTTGAGCTGTAATTGAATTTGTGATTTTGATAATATTTTTTTATAATATAATATAGGTAATAATAATTTTAATAAATCATTAATTTTTGACACCTATTGAACACTTTCAGTCATGATATAATACATTGGTACCTAATTAATATCTATAATATCATATTTGAAATCAATGGAAACGTTACGGAAAACGTATACTTAAATAAGAAAGCTACCACATATTTTTGTAATTTTGTCTACCTAATTAACCACCCCCCCCCCTCATGAAATTATCCTGGATACGACTATGCGTTATATCTATATCACTTGTTCGTGGTTGTGATAAAACATCTTATATTGTATAGCTGATATAAATTATCGTCAAAGTCTGACTCTATAAAAGAACCAAGCATATTATTCAAACTAAAAATATTTTTTTAATATAATTTCCGTCTCAAATTAGTATAACAAAAAATATATAGCAATATTCCGTCTCGGATTTAAAAAAAATAAATAAATAAATAAATAAATAAATACATATACGTACTGATTCCGTCCCCTTATATTGTTCAATATTATATTGTTGTGAAATACGAAAATTTCAAACTCTAATACCTACCCATATAAATTAATATCATTCAATAGTTTAATTTTTCATACAAAAACAGATAAACAAATATATAAAGTATACATAAATGTATATAACATATTTATATAATATTTAAATTTTTTCTGTAATCATAATTTTATGGCATTTTAGCAACTTTTTTTCATAATTAACATATAATAATAATTTATCGATATTTCATGAATGATTTTTATGAGCCGTCAAATTAAAAGTGTATAAATATTTTTAATTTTCATGTTCAACATTTGAAAGACACCATTTCATTCGTATTATAATGGTTTATCTAAGACGGATTTTGTGTATTATTTTTATCGTTTAATGGCGCATATTTGTTTGGGATGAAACTCGGATGCAATCAAACCGAACTTTACAGTTAACCCAAATGTTCTGAAAATCAAATTAAAGTTTTAAATAATTCTACAACTATAATTATAATAACTATAATATTAATTTTGAGGCGAAATCAATCTTACAAGTACAGCTGAATCATTCGTAAAAAATCCTTATTATCCCTGATTTTCACAATGTCAATACGGTACGTTTTCACTGTAAATATAACCTATGCTTATGTAAACTTTCATGCGTTTAAAAATACAATTTCTTTCTAATGGCCTCCTTCTTGGTTTAATATGTAATATACTTATTGTGTAGGTATACATTTAAAATACATTTATTTTATTAACGTTTATAATAATCGAACTGCTGCAATATATATATATATCAATTCAGATTTATCTCTCTGATTCAAAGTTAATTATATTAATTAGATATTATAATATATAAAACAATGATAACAAATCATCAAATTAATTACAAAACTGTTTTTACTATCGAAGCTCGATTTATTTAAGTATCTCGTATAATCTTATCGTATAACTCAAAGTGGAAAGTAGGGAGTGGAAAAAATTTCTCGTCTGATAGAATATTGGTAGTGGATTTATTCAATTTAAATGCTATGATTAATCATTGCTTTCTATAAGGATGGATTTTGGGAGATTTTGGGTGGAATTCGGCTTAATATATTATGTAGCTATTACTGTCAACAAACGAAATATTTCATTTGAAAATGAATAATAATATATATTATTATTTTAATAATAGTATAGTAAACCATATGGTAACTTTATTTGTTATTTTTCTCATTTTTAGAGAATTTTTCGTTATAAAAGATAGTATTTCTTTAAACTTTATAAAAAATCGCAATGAGAAAATCAAAAAAATATCTATGAAAAGTACCTACCATCGAAAATGCTCTTTACTCCAAAAGTCCTACTAGACTCCTTCTACTCAGAACGTTGTTTTCTGAAAAACATGTATTTCAAATTTCTAGGCCTATCATCTAAAGCTTATAATTTTACGGAAAATGTTGTATATTAATTGTAAAATTAAAAAGAAAACTCCTAATAATCGCTAATAAATATAATTAATTGCTCAGATTTTTAAAATTTTTGGAATATATGCAATTAAAATAATGTATGAGTATAAATAAGTTTACATTAAATTTTCCAAATTTCAATCTTTTTTAGTTACGTCTTGGATTTAAAAAAAAAATCCTAACGAATGTTAAGTTTGGAACATGAAACAGTCTTAGAACAATTAGGTACTTACTACATATTTTTTAGTATTTGAGTATCTCTTTATTTTTGTTGTGCACTTCTTTTGGGTTTAGATATTGAACGAATAATATTTTCCCATAAATTAACCAAATGTTTTATCAAGAAACACAAAAATAAATATATATGCTTTAGCCCGCCTTTAGATATACGCTCTATTGGTATAACGTTTTTCAGTACTTTTTGTCGTTTAATGTTTGTATACTGCCTACGATATTTTCCACTTAATACTACCAGTTCATTAAGTATCGAATAAATTATATTAATGTGCAAATAACTTTAAATCCTCATTAACTATCAACAGTAGTTCATTCTATATGCTTATGCCCTATATAATTTGTGTAGATGCGCCAGTGTTATGAATGTGATTTAATTGATTTACAAGTTCTAAAGAAATGAAAAAATAAGAAAATACAAACTCGAGTTATTTTCTATATACTATAAAAAAAAAAGTCATAAAACATTTTTTTAACAGACAAATGGATGAAGTTCCATTATTCGATACCGAATAGGCTATTCAGTAACATAAATACAAAAAATATAAATTTGAATTATAATAAAACCATTATATTACTAACACACAAATTCAATTATATGATTCACGTCGTTTGTAATAATAAAAAAAAAAATTGAATAATTTTGAAAAAAAACTGTAATACAATCTATATGATTTATACTAAATTGCTAATTACTAATCAAATGGATCAAAAAATAAACATAAAAATATAATTATACAATTAAAAAAAAATAAAGTCTAATGAAAACGTATACAATTTATAATATGACATTTATACAAGAGAAACCGGTCTAAAAATACCCATTTCATTTATTAACAATATTTTATGCGTACCTAAAACTAATACCTAAATAAAATATAATATATTTAATAAAATATAGTTATTTATTTAAAAGTTAATAAACTACTTTATATTTTAATGGAAATAAATTAATTCTATTTGATAAAGGAAACCATTTAAAATTCATTTTATTCATTAAAATAATATAATATTTTTAGATCAGAAACTCAGTATATTGCGATTCGCTATTATCTTATTTTTATTGTTATAATCAGAAAATAAAAGAGTCATTTAGATAAACATAAAAATATTAACATCATTTTATCGAGGAAATGACAGAAATATATATAAATTTTTATTCAGATAAATATCAGGTAGATTTAAATTATAAAAAATGTAAATGTTATTAATATAATATAATAGAAGTATATCCAATAGTATTGTAACTCAATAAATTATTTATAACATTTAGGATAATAATAGGGGTTTTTTTTTTAAATATTGACAATTGAAAAAGTATTAATTAATACATAATAAGCTGAATATTTAGAAAATCATAAAATATCATGTAGATCGTCTCTAAACTATATTTTATATTGTCACAAAGTAAACTAATATATCAGTTATAATACCTACAAATATATAATATATACACATACGGTTTAGGAATAAAGTGATTGAATGTCATCACCAAAAAATCATGTTCAATATATTGAAATGAAAATAAATTACTTAATACAATTAAATATTTGTCTGTATATAAGTATATTATAATAGAATATTATAATAAACTACGTATTGCTATTTAATATAATATTCAATTCCCTCGTTTTAATTTTTTTTTTTTTTTATACTCATATTGATTCATGTGATATAAACTACTTAAATTTTTCTTTATAACTATTTAATTTTCATTCTCATTATCCATTACCATATCGTCTGGGCAGTTTTTTTTTTTTTGGCATTCAATCGCAATCGTATATAATGTTTGGTCTATTACCGTTAATAAACCACTCCTTTTTTCTTTATATACATATATCTTTTACTCTACCTAATGTTTACGACGATTGTTTTACGTGTGAGGAAATTGGCCATATATATTATTTTATATACATATACTTTATAAAGATTTCCGAAATAAAATTCACCTTATTAGACCAGTATATACGCCCGTTTTATATTTAATTAAATTAAATACTTACTATAATAGACACTTTGACTTTTAAATTATTTTCAAAATTAAATGTTGTTATGCGTAGAGATAGATGAACTTTTAGAATATACAGCGTAATCGTAAAAACAAATCATTAAACAAATAAGGAAAATATCTTTATTCTTGTATGCTGCGTATTTGACTACAGGTTGTATGAATACGTCTACATTTTCGAATTTGCAGACAGAAAAATTAGATCTTCCATTTTATCTGTTGTTTTTTCTCAATCCAATATTTAAATAATATATATAAAACTAAATATTTTAATTGATTATTGGAAAATAATAATTATTCAAGTTCATATTTTTGTATTACAATTATTATATTGACTTTTATATTATACATTGCATTTATATAAATATAAAAATATCTACTTGTACTTGTATATTATATAATTTCTGTCATGAAATTATTTTTTAGTGTATTATGCACCCTAAAACTCATGGTAAATAAATTGTAAGCTCGGGCATAAAATATCAGATACAATAAATAATAAAATAATATTTATTCGGTTTACCATAATATATAATTAGAATCTAATATTATATATATATATATATATTCATTTACGATCTAATTATTAGATTCTAACTTAACATAGTATAAATAAAATGCTTCCAGTTAAAAAAAAACAACAACAAAAGCATATCAGAAAAATTTTTGGATTAAATTTAATTAATAATTATTCATATTTATAATTTTCTTTGTAAAAAATATACTTATATAAATTGAATTTATTTATATTTCATATATAGATAATAAGAAATATTATATTTAATAATATTTTACAGTCTTTTGTTACTTTTATAAGCATCTACTACTACATTCTCATGAATCTTCCCCGAAAGTTATTCTATTTTATACCAGTACTGGACAAATTGATTTCAAATGTTAAATATTCTAACAATTAGGTACCTCAATTTTTCAAATAAATTTCGTACATAATCAGTTATATATGAGTATTTTATATTACATAAGATCCGTCAGTTTTTTTATCTGTAATATACTCATATCAGACTTTATTCATAGTCGAGTAGCAATTGCTTAAATTATTCAAAAACATACTTTTATTTCATAGAGTTTGACATTTATCTTTTCGTGATATCTTGTTGATTCTGAAAAATGTACAGTTTATTTATATGTATGTATTAAAATATTACTACGTAATAAGTTATAATAATTTTATAAAAGTTTCCTACATTTTTGCTAAATACAATTACGTACAATTGGAAAATTTCACGAGCGTATTCATTTTAATTCAAACTATACAACAACTATTTACTCAAGAATCGCGTATTTGTACAAAGACTTACACAGCAGTCTCTATAAATACAAAAGACAACAATTTGAATATACACCACAGTGTTTATACTTAACAAAAATCCTCGAAACAAATCTAAATAGTGATGAAACTTATGTAAACCAATAATCCCACCAATATATTAATCATTGGCAGGACATTGAACTCATGGCACTAAGAACCTTTAAATTATGCATGCAATAATGCTCTGAAAAACCAAAAAATATATATTCAAATATACATTAAAACAAAATTATAATAATAAGTATCATAAAATAGACAAAATAAAATGTTTGCACTACTAAAATAATTTCCAATGATAACCATTGTTCAATATTTATTAAAACATAGAATATTATGTTGTTAGTTATTTTTAATAAATAAAATGATATAGGTAAAAAAAATATATTAATATACACAAGAAATATATATATATTGTATAGATACATATATAGAAAGTCCTTATTTCATTTTTAACGTATTTTTTTAAAATCAATGAATTAACTTTGCTGTCTGAAAATAAAATAATTTAATAAATATTACAAAAAGGAATTCAATAATTCAATAATATACAAAATACGCATTTATGTCAAAATTTCAAAAAATATGGACAGCCTATTAATTTGTTGTAATATGTAAAAAAATTGTATACAATCCATTATAAGTGTTTTTAGGAGCAAATGAAAATATACAAATGTCTTAATTTATCTCATATTGGCATTTAATTGAAGAAATTATATTAGATATAACATTTTCAAATAATTATTCTTAACAAATCTTATGTGATTAAAATGATAAGACATTCTAAAATGAATTATTTTGATTCTATTATACTATTATATCAAAAAATAAGATAACACTTAAATTAAAAAAATTAATCCTAATTTTCTTATCTTTAGAACATAATGTAGTAAACGAATAAGAAACAATAAACAATAATTAATTGTAATTATATATTTTGTCTTAGGACCCGCCACATTCCGGAACGATAATTTGAGTGTTCTGTATTTAATGAGTTTTTATTTATTTTTTTTTTAATTGTTATTATTATTACTGTTATTATTATTATTATTATTATTATTATTATTATTATTATTATTATTATTATTATTATTATTATTATTATTATTATTATTATTATTATTATTATTATTATTATTATTATTATTATTTATTATTATTGTTATTTTTATTATTATTATTATAA
>JAIPRL010000041.1:106715-131766 GCA_025469235.1 Pemphigus obesinymphae | reverse complement strand
TCATTGCTTTCAAATTCAATACATCCACCAAAAGTACCCTGCCCAGTAGCGAAGTGCATCCACCAATACTGACACCCGACGAGCGAAGTGCTTCCACAACCTACTGACCGGCTTTTTATATTTTATATTGGTACCTGGTAATGAAATAGCTGATTCTTTTTGAAAATGTAATAATTTGGTAGTCATCAGGATTTAAAGTTCAAGTTAATGATTTCCACTTGTATTTTCATTTTAGATTCTGAGCTAGTCTAGTGGTTTTACATTTTATAATGATGTTTATTTTTATTTTTCTGTTAACAATTTTTCTACCAGAAGGATTGCTTTACAAGCTTACCCGGTTTCTGATAGCAAATTGCATCTAGTTGGTATTTTAGACAGGTAATTTTTCGATTTAGTTTTTTTAGTGCGTAAGAAAAAACTACCAAAAATTTACAAAAAAAAAAAAAAAAACGGCAAAAATACGATTTTGGCACATCGAGATTTTTTATTTCTTCGTAATTTCGAAAATAACCTTAAAATCTTGAAATTTATATTGAATATTTAATTTAGTAATATATTCACATTGATTTTATTTTTTTTCGCAATTTTGAGCTATTTATGGATATTTTAGATTTTGAGGTTTCTAAGTCCTAAAAGGGTAATTTTGGATTTTAAGACCTGAAAATTGTATAGGTACAACGTTAAATATACCTTCCTTTAACTAAATTTAAAAAAATGAGGAAAATCCGTAGTCCCGATTTTTTTTATAGTCATTTAAATTTTTTTAACAAAATGATCAATTTTGAGGTATTTGAGGCCAAATAGTTGGTAAAATGAGATTTTAAGACCTGAAAAATTTAATATAACGTTAGTCGTGTATTAATTTAACAAAATTTAAAAAAATCTACAGGAAAAATGTATTTTAAATTCCTGAGTGTAGCGAGGGAGCTAGTGGTTTTATAATGATATTTATTTTAATTTTATTTTTAAGTCCACGCTTATTTAGTGCATGTTCCGTAGTAACTTTGCACCTGAGAAATTGCTACTTTACCATATTTTGTTTAAAAAGCCCTTTAAAAAACAGTCTGGAGCGAAATATGCTTTTGTAGTTTTGTGCTATATTATAATACAGTATTATATTAGACTCATTACTCAATATAAATGTTATACCTACTCATAATACATAATCAAAGAATATAACTTATATTTATAGATTAAATAAAGATGCTAAGTATAGTTGGCCAAGTACCTATACATGAGTGATAGTTACTAGTTGGAACAGTACCCACAGGCCACAGTTCCTAAAATACGCTTATCACTTTTTGTTCAATTGTCCCCTGCCACCACTGTCTTGGATAGAATGATTAAGTACCTAATATTAGTAGTGCACAGATTCTGTTGTCTTTATTTAAATTTATTGTTTACTGTAAAGTTACCTATTCGTTAATATTTTTGAAATTAAATGGCTTATTAATGTTAAATTTTATTGTTTTATATTTTGAGTAGGTAATACACATTATGAGTGCCTACACAATTTTAAATATTTAATTCATATCAAATAAGTTTTCAGTTTTAAAATCATCTATCTCAAATTTACGACTAACATATAAATGTATATTGTTAAAAACTACATGAGTGTACTAAGTACACCTTGTTACATACATTGTTATATCGACTTGGAAAAGTTTTAGCTAATCCAGTCTGCAACCAAATATTTAAATTAACTTCTTATAAGGACACTTAATAATTTATATAAATTGTCCGATGATACAGTAATATATTTAAGGGTATTGAATTATTTCTTATTACATTTTTCATAGTTTTATGGATTTATTTTCTTTTTTCTTTACATACCTATTAGATATATATTTAATCATAAGCTTGTTATGATGCATCTGTTACTATTGCGCCAAAAAGTAATTAGTTTGTTGTTCTCATTTTATCAATGAAATTAATTTATTTCAAAATGTAATATATGGTAGGTGCATATATTTATATATCTATAACATAATTATGTTACTTATTATAAATTTAATATATAAAATGTTGAATCAATTAAGGGGTCTTCTAACATAAGGCAGTTATATAATATTATATTTAATATAAAACGGTCCATCGAAGTATGGATTTATAATGTATACCTTTAAAAATGATGGATGTTTACATAGGTAGGTAGATATATATATATATTGCAAAACACTTTTATTATTCCTTAATGTTAGACCATTATTAATTGTTTTAGTCAAACATTTAATAGGACATTCAATTTAGTGTGTTCTAAATATTAAGTAATTTTAAATCAATTAATTATATTATTTATATAGGTGTATATATCATACTATGTTTCTTTTTATATAGTTTGTCGAATGTTGAATACATTAAAGGAATTTTGTTATCTCCAATCATGGAAATTCTATTTACCTAACATAAAACGTTTCATCAATGTATTATGCATAATGTATACCTATAAAATATATTTGTGTACAAATTATATAGTATTGGCCAATTTCTAAATTTACTATATATTATTTGATATTGTATAATTATTATTTTAATTTTATTTAACTATGTTATGTGATGGTTTAATTATGTTACTATTGCATAGATGATTTTAATATACAACAATTAAATCAATGAGTTCTTACAATATTTTGTTATCTAGTTTTCAAAAACCAAAATGGGAACTAAACTTTAAATAAAATATACTAAATGTATATTTATATGACAGTAATAGTTATGTATTTATATTAAATTATAATTATTTTATAATATAGAGATCACATTAAATAACATTTTTTTCTATGATTACTCTTTTGATATAATGTTAAACATACTAATATTAATAGTTATGTATAGTACACAGAAAATGTGCTGAGAATCGTTTTTTTCGAATACAATACATTTACCAAGAGTATTCTATCCAATAAGCGAAGTGCCCCCTTTTTTTAATATTTATTTGATCGAGTGAATTTCTAGTAGAATTCAACTTTTTCTTGAAATGATTCATTAAAATAAAATAACAATACAACCATATAAAACCCAAGAGGGAGTTTCAAATTTCTGAGTTTCATTCATTATATATATATATATATATATATATATTATACCTATTAGGGCCGTTATATGACATGGTCCTTCTATGCTATCGACAAGTTTTATAAATAACTTCCGTATCGCATACGGACTAGAAAGTAAGATAAATAAAACAAGATATTAGAGGAAAATTAAAAATAAAATGGAAAAATCTATTAAATATCTATATCATCTAAACGTTTTGAAATATATTTTCTATTAAATTATCAATAACTTTTTTATAATATTCATTTACGAAATAGTTAAATGACAATTTATTATGCTGAAAAAAAAAATGAAAAAATTTGGTACATATACTATGGTCACATTGGCTGATCTGCTGGCTGTTACAGAGATCAACAACCTCGATAATCGATAATTTGTAAACACGTAATATTTTATTTTATATCTTTAACGCTTTGATAGTTTTACTGTTTTACCCGAATAAGTTTCTACCTATATTTATTCTATATTTATCTCGCGTTTTATCAATAAATCGTTATAGGTACCTACTGTATTTTAATATTATTATAATTTATACTAACTTCAGTAATTTCTTAAGTGTTTTCTATATGTCCACATAAACGGGTTTCAACTGCAGTCGATATTTGTCTCCTGCAGAGTATCCTCCGAAAAATATATTAAGCTATGAAATATTAAAAGTCTACCCCAATTAATATTTTGAAAAACTACCCATCTTAACCATATATGATTTATCGCTTTGGATCCAAATTCCATACCATCTTTTAATAAAAGATCTGTCTGAATTGTATAATGTTATATTCGGACAGATATTTTTTATTCAAATGATAAATAATGAATGCGACTGTAAATTATAAAATATTTTATACTACATTTCATTTTACTAGTTCGAATAATAAATTTAAATTTGTATTTTATGAATAAATTGGCTTCATATTAAATAAATATTAATGCCAATTAATATTAAAGTCATAATATTATATGATGCATATTGATACTTATTACAATGTCCGGCTAAATTTTATGCAACTACCAGTTAAGCTATAGCGTATAGTTTAATTTAGCAGGAATTTTAGCAGCGATTTCATTATTACAGTATTCCGTTAACACTAACTATTAATTAAATAATTCCAAAGAGTACAACGTTTTTCATTAGTTAATCCAATCAGCTGATTTGTAATAATTAATAATGTATCAAATTATCAATAAAATTAACAAATTATTCGTTACGTTCATAAATTGTAAAATTCATTTTCATCTATGGATTCTTCTTGCTAGATATTTAGCGAATACGTAAACTTATTATAATAAATTATATAATAATATACAATAATTAATATACTAAAGTTAAAGGGAACATTTATCATAACGCGATTCTGTAATAATAAAATTGTAAAAAGTGGCTGCTAAATGTCTTCGCTACGTATTTAGGAATTTCATATCTCGGGAACTTTTTATCGAATAAGGTACATTTTGTTTTGCTTATCAACTTAGTAGGTACATATTGGTATTAGTGGTTTTTATATGTGTTACCAACTGCACTTTTCTATCCTCAGGCACGTGCTCACACGTCCTAAATATGCCCTAAATGGCTTTGATTTTAATGGTATACATAATTTAATATTAAATTTCATTTCTATAAATTACTCGTTTTGATATTCAAGTTGACTATTATAGATATTTAAATATAATACCTATCTAATCTACATAATATATCACTAGTATCATGGATTTTCTTACACTTAATAGATCATCAGTTTAGATGAAAAGCAAGAAAATGAAAAAAAAAATTATTATTGAAATATGATCAAATAATATATTTTAATAGTAATTTATAAATGATCCCGTCAAATGTTTCCATGTCAAATGCGATTTTTTATTGTAGGTATATATCTATATATTATAGATAATCATGATATTTGTTTTAAAAAAAATGCGTATTAATGTTATAAATAAATAAATAAAAATACATTTTAAAATAATTTAAGAGTTTAAAAATTACGTATTTATTTATAGTTTCTATATTAACTTGTACATTTTTTTTTTTTTGTATAAATCAGCATTTGGAAATGGATTTAACCCGTAAGCAGGAATCTATTAAATTCTTTTTAACATATATTTATATATATATAATATATTTAAGTTTCTTTTTAACACATTCATTAATTAATTTTAAAATGTATCTAACGCATTTTTGTTTTTAAGTATAATTATGTGGACCTCTTCTTAGAAAATAAATTTAAGTATTTCACTGTTGGACCCTATATTCGTGTAGCCTGTTACCCGTTTGGTCGATAGCATATATTGTGATGTTTAAATTAGTTATTTATACTTCAAATAAATATTAAATATGTATACGAACCACGTATATATCTGTATAGATATATTCGTATACTATATATATATAGGTATGAAGAAAGGAGCAGCACGGTTTGTTTTGTTTTTTTAAATTTACAAACGGTACCTATATGTTAATGTTTTTATTCAATATAATATTAGTCACGTATAATAGAGAAAACAGCTATCGGATTTTTAATTTATTGTTTAGAAAATGGCTGATTTCCAATTATTTTTAATGTTTGCCAAATATTATAGATAATAATATTTATTACAATTTAAAACTAGTTGGTATTATAGGCATTTTGAGAAAATTTTCATTTGTTAACAATATTACCTATTTATTGTTTTGCAGTTTCGTAAACAAATGCATTTTATTTTTAATGTCTTAGAACTAAAATAATATAATATGATGGTTTTCCGTGAGTAATGTTTGAAAATTTAAACATTAAATAAAATATAAATATAATATCGAATTTAGTATATTAAAATAATGTGCCACATATTTAGTTTTAAGGGTTTCTATGTATAGATATTAAAAAAAAAAAAAATTGATATCTAACAACTGAAAAATGTAGTAAAAAATATAAAATGTATACTTTTTAATAGTAATTCATTAATTTATTAGTGGTCTTCTGTTAAAACTACTTTTTATTGTTGTACTATCACGATATTTTTTAAACAAAAAATAGTCATTTATCTTGGAATTTATGTAAAATAAACACATTAAGGCATTTTAAAGTGGTTTTAGAGTTAACTGTATAAGATTGCTATAGTTATAGTTTGGAACCAGTTTTTAAAGAAATATTAAAGATTTTAACAGATAATGGATAAATACGAATGGTTAATATTGTGGCAGATCGATAAAAACTTTTGGTTGTCACATACTTTATTGACATATTTTATAATATAAATATCAAATAATGAACCATTACAATAAAAAATAAAAATAAAAATAAAAAAATGTGAACAAATTTAAGCCTTGAATAGCTTATGTTCTATTTATCTATCTATCTTATGTATTATATATCTATGTTCAATATTTCGATCCTTATAATTTTGAACAAAATCTGCTTTTATTTTTAAATTAATATTATAATGATCATAAATATGAATTCAAGATTTTGCTGTTCGAAGTAATAATGATTAAAATGTTGAACGTTCAAAATATTAAAATGCAATGAATTGACCTGATTATTATTATTATTATTATCGTATGGTATTTGAACAAGCATTACAACTCAAAATACAATATGGTATGGAACATGCTAACTTCTAAATTTAGTTGGTATGATAACTTTTCTATAAGAGAATGTCGAGTGATTTAAGCCAGGTTAAAGCTGCATTGGAGACTTCGCGGATTTTGTTGACCGGTTTTGTTAAAAGCACGGATTGGATATTAATTTACAGTGTGTTCCATTGTTTGAGATGGGTGACCACAGTCATAATCAGGTGAGTCTTTCATGCTGCATTTGTATAGGATTTCTCCACATCTTTCGTGTCCGGTTCGAATTCTGTTTAAGATGACCCACTCTCGTCGCTGAAGTATAAAGCCAGGTACTTGGGAGCATGGGTCCTTGATTAGCTGATGTGTATTGGGGTTTAATAGACTCCAGTTTACTCTCCAATTTTTATCTCCGTTGAACTGTTTTTTAATTAAATCCTCGGTTGTTAGGCAGACAGGTTTTCTCGACTTGAGTCTTAAAGTGCTATTTGTGGGGATATCTTCATGTATTGGTAATTTATCATTTCGTGTGTACTTAGACTATTCTCTTGTAACAGCAGTCAAGCGTCGAATATGAGATGGGTGGATTTTACATTAACACTGGGAGCCATTGAGTGGGACTAGTTTTAACTACACCTGCGATAATACGCATAGTGGAGTTTAGATGCACATTTATTTTAGAACAGTGTGTACTATTTAACCATACAGGAGCGACGTATTCTGTAGCTGAGTAAACTAAAGCTAATGTGGATATTCTAAGGGTTTCAGTTGAGGTTCCCTAGGTTGAGCCAGTGAGCTTTTGGATGATGTTATTCCTTATCCTAATTTTTGCAGTGGTATTTTTTAGGTAATTTTTAAAAGTAAATGTTCTGTTAAATGTAACTCCAAGATATTTAGGGCTAGGGTTATATGCTAGTATTTGATTTCCGAATATAATAATATAATAGTTGGATGGTATTTTGCTAATCTATTATTTAAGTGGAATGTTGTGACTTCCGTTTTATGTATGTTTGATTTAAGGCGCCATTGTTGGAAGTATCTGTGGAGTTTTTCTAAGTCATTATTGAGTGTGGTTTCATTATTCTCAAATTCTTCGTGTTGTGTAGCTATTGTAATATCATCAGCATATGCACATTTTCGTGAGTCTGTAGTTGGAAGATCGTTGATGTATAGGTTAAAGAGAGTTGGCGCTAGTACCAAGCTTCGGGGTAATCCATTATTTAGTTGCCTTATCGAGCTTTGGGACTCTCCTAAGTGGATCGTAAAGTATGGATTTGTTAATATTTTGTTTAAAAGTTTGTGGAAAGTCAAACATTTGGTTATTTTTAGTATTTTAGACAGTAGTCCTTCTCTCTATACGGTGTCGTAGCAGCCGTTAAATATATTAGCACGGCCGTTGTCTTTTTCTTATTTTGGAATCCGTTTTCGATGTAAGTGGTGAGTGCTCCAATTTGTTCTGTACAGCTTCTAAAAGTTCGGAACCTGACTTGTTCGATTGGGGTAATGGCGTCGATGATTGGACTAATTCGATTCAGTATGAGTCTTTCCAGTAATTTATAACACACGACGAGGAGAGCAATGGAGCGATAACCTCTTTTTAGTAGTTGTTTTTCGTTACTTGTATATGTTTCTCGGATAAGTAATATGTCTATGTTTTGTTCTAACAGAAGCTTTTTCAGTATCTCAGATTTCGCTTTGCATCATCGCATCATCTTTGCAGATATTGCATTAATCATTTGCAGAAGGCATCATCTATATTTAATTGCATAATGCGGGTGGAATCCCTTGTCGTAAAGTAATAATGGTTAAAATGTTGAACGTTTAAAGTATTAAAATGCAATGCATTGAGCTCCTCATCATATCTATACTATAATAATAATACATTTTTTTATAATATTCTAGGATATTCTAAAGAAGTACATTTAGATATATTTTGTACAATCATTTAGGATAATAAATTATAGACAAAAATAAGTATTGACTGTTATAAAATAATAAGTGGGTAAGTAAATTATATTAAATATTATTAGGCACCTATCATACAGTCTTGTAAAAAATACTTATAAAATTGTATTTAAATAGAGATACAAATACATTGACATAAAAAGTATTTAAAAAAGTGTTTAAGAACAAACACAAATACTTGGTATGTATTTAAATACAAATACTTTTGTATATTTGTACGGTTTTAAATTTATTTTTAAAACAGTTGTATTATTTGAATGATATTTTTTATAGGTCTTAAAATCTCTCTATCACTCAACAATAAATTTTCAATTATTTCATGTAATAATATAATAAATATTCAAACTATTACAAAAATTTAAATTTTAGTTTTTACAATATTTTGAAAATTAATAATTATTTTTACCAACATTTTGCATATATTTACGATATATATGTTAGGCATAGTGTTATTTAATATATTTATTATTAAATAGTCTTTTATAGTATAATAATATACCTAATAATAAAATTCTTTCAAGATGAAACAAACCCATGTCAATCGAGTTTCGATGTTTCGTTGAATTTCCGACGATATTATAATTATTATTTCAAGACATATTTCACATATGGGCGATTATTATCATCCGCGCGCGGCGGTTGCGATTTTTATCGACTTTATTACACTTATACCCATTACCCGCATATTAGGTATATATAAAACTCCGTCTGTCAATTCGTCACACAGCAAAATAATATTCAATTAAATAATAAAGTAAATTTAAAATTACATTATACAAGCATACTTAAAAATTCATTTTGATTGAATGAAATTGATTAAAACTAAAACTTATTGTAAGAAATTGTATCCAGAAGTATTTAAATGTAATTTAAAATATTTTTACAACACTGAAATGATAATCAATAATTTTACTTGAAAATTATATAAGGCCATATATTATATTGTATCGAAAAATATTCAAATTAATGAAAACGTTATTTAATACAATATCCTATTATTACGATCTTAAAACGCGTTTATATAATATTACCATAATTATTATGAGCTTTTTTATTATTAAAATTACCTTATCGTTTATAGACGGATTTCATCAGCCTTTCCGGGTATAATGTTACTCACTGTGATAATCAACAAAATAAAATTAAACCTAGGATTAAAATTTCAAGGTCACCGTTTATTATATAATACATAAATGTTTATTCAATGTGAAAAAAATGTGACTGGAGAATTTCGTGGAACGAAAAATCTGTGTTTACTGCAGTTTACAAACATATATAAATCACCTATCGTATGTTTTATAATTACCTATTGTATGCATTTGTTAATATTTTTTCACATGGAAAGTGGCAGCTGTAGAATAGTAATATACAAGTTTTTCATTTATATATATATTATATACTGCACGAAAACACGACACACGAGTTTGATACATTTACCAGATGAATATTAAACGATATTTTGTTGACATAATAATATATTTATTTACCGATTTTTGTTTTTGATAAAGTTTACATATTGTAACATGTTTTATGCATAATTAACCGTGTATATTTTCGGGTTCAAGTTAACATTCGTGGTGTCACTACACTAGAGTCACTCTGTGTTCTCTGTGTTACTTTTCTTTAAATTGTCTTTCATTAAAATTAATTCACATTTTAATTTTACTAAAG
Organism: Pemphigus obesinymphae; assembly: GCA_025469235.1. Classification (NCBI taxonomy): domain Eukaryota; kingdom Metazoa; phylum Arthropoda; class Insecta; order Hemiptera; family Aphididae; genus Pemphigus; species Pemphigus obesinymphae. The sequence goes on along the minus strand of JAIPRL010000041.1, from coordinate 121,535 downwards.
ATTTGATGCAGTAATCTACACATAAATTCAAGATACGTAATATACTAATACATATTTATTTTTGGATATTTACAATGACAAGTTTAATTTAAAAAATAAAAAAGTTTTTACAGTTTAAACTTTCCTCGCAGAGTGCAATTCAATTATTTATCCATATTAAAAAAATATTTTATGCTAAAAAATTTTATTTATGAAAAAATTTCCATATTGACAGAATTCTGTGTTGATGGATTTAGTATCAATGCTATATTATTTCATATAAGACAGTAGGTGTATACTGCTTTAATTACTTTTTATCAAAAAAGTCACTTTTTTTTTTATCAAATTAAGTCACAGTCATTTTCTCTTAGCTTTAATTACTACTATAGCCTCGTAATTGTATTCTTCCCGGTGCATCGAGAGGTGGTCTCAACCAGTTATCAATACTTTTTTCCATATTCAAAGTGTAAAATTCTTCATTATCCTGTAAAATATGATCTGTGTCCCGACGATTTAAGTAGTATTTTAAATAATTATAAGCGTCAACTGATGACTTAATATATCTCGAGTGAATGTAGACTGCTTCAATATTACCACATTTATGTTGTACATATTTTGTCATAAGTTACACTGTTGATTTTGAACGATAATTTCGAATAAATCATCCATAGAAAATATCCAGTAATTAGTTAGCCTTAAAATTGAACGAAACAGTGAAAATACTGATAATGAAATAGTGTTAACAAGGTTAAATTTAAATGAATCGATGACGATGAATGTTAGTCTATAGACCCAAAATGTTGTTTATCATTTACCCTGGACGATTCAATGTTTACTTTGGATAATTTATCCGAGACGTTCGTCCTTAAAAGTTAGATTTTCATTCTTATATTAAACATATTATGATAACATTCAATGCTCTAAAAATATTAGAATTTATTAAACCGATCGCATTGATTTCAAATTTCAATTCTCGACAAAACCATTGGATATAGGTACTGCAGGTTCTCTCGTGACTTATTAAGCTTGTACTTAGAATATGGCTTTGTCATTTGGGTTATTCTTTGTATTATATACAGTTGTTGATAGTGCCATGCTAATCGAGAATCCAACGACCGACGGTTTTATTAGTTTTACATCATTCATATTGCACATTTTAATGATTTGTGTCCTCCTCAAAAACTTAAACGTGTTTAATCTTTCTTACCTTAATTGTTAACAGAATAGTAAAATTTAGTAACAGTCATACAGAAACTCACTTAACAAGTTAACTTCCACGAATACCACTTAATCGGCATTCACCAGTTTTGTTTCTTAACTTTTAACTCTTAATTTGTTGTCTTGCAATTATTAATTAACTAACCATATTAGATCACATACCTATTAGAAATTAGCTCGGCAGTCAACTTGTTAATATAAGTGTTTATTTATTTATTAATTACATATTTATTTCATAATTCCTCTTTGCGAGTTACTACTCATTTATGCGCTCCTGATAAAATTTATTGTACTATTCATTAAATTATCTTCGATTATTCTACTTATTTTTCATAACAGACACATCAACAAATTGGTTAAATTTTTCTCCTAATATTAAATTACTACTTAACTCTCGATCTTCTACTGTAATTTTTCTTCTTATCGTGTTCAACTGAATATTTAAAATTAAATTTCAATTTATTTTAAAAATATAAAAATGTTTTGGAACTAATAGCTAAATCTGTGGTGATATGATGTATTTGTTGTGTATCTTAAGAGAACGCTACACACCCGATTTTTAAGGAGTTTTGTATAGGCAATTTTAAAGATATTTTTAGAAAAATTAAAATCTTATGATTGTAAAATATTTAAATACATTTCAGAAGTAATTAAAAATAGTCCTATACCAGTAACATATTTTTATTGTGAAGTATTAATAATAAATAACTATTAAAAACCAGACAAAACATGTTTCTGGAGATGCACGTTTCTGAGAAACTGAGGAATTTTAACATTTGATAACCTCTATAAAAATGTAAACATCGTAAAATAATCTAAAATTTTTTATGATCAAAAAAAAAAAAAAATGAGGGAATGGGTTAGGTTAAATAGGGATGAATAAAACTAATAAAAGGGAGGTGAGATGGGGGTTATAAGTGAAAGATAATATGTGCGTTTGAGATGGAATTAATTATTGAGACAATTACTCACATTTTATTGATTATTAAAAAAATGTATCTATGATGTGAAAATTGCTAAAATTATCTAAAATGAAAGAGGTTTTGAGGTTTTATTAGGCTACTATTTTGATCAAAACAACACAAGGAATTCGGGGTAGTGAGTCAGAGAATTTAACGTGGATATACTAATCAGAAATAAATAATGTGAAATTACCTGCCGGAGCTCTTGTCAGACACCTCTGGTGAGATCGTAGATAATGTTCGGCAGATGACTTGTGGTGTTGATTTATTCGCTGAAGACAATATAGATATAGAAGAAATATGATGGGAGTGATTGAAAAGATGAAGGATATATAAATTAAAACACTTTGTAATTGTAGTGAAACTATGAACGAGAGTATACATAATCAGAAACACCAATTTCGCTATGAGATAATTTTAAGTCGCGTCGTACTTGGTTGAATGTGTGGCCACACACTGAAGGGAGAGCAGTCGAGCCATGGCCACTTTGGGGTCATTTTGTTATGCGTTGAAAGGAGGCATCTCCCCTGCAAAAAAGAGTTTTTCGTTTATGTGTGGAAAAATTATTGTACACGTGTCTGTCTTATAACAATTGTTTACCTACCCAATTACCGCGTAGGGGCTTTGATATTTTAAAAGAAAACTCGTGTGACTATTATTTTTTTTCACCCAAACTCTTTCCCATCGTGTGTGTGTAATGTGTATGTATGTTAATTTTCTTTTTACCTTATTCCAATTTCATTTTAGGTAGTATATTTATTGTATTTACTATCCATATTTTACTTTTTAATCGTTTTTAGTTTTTTTAAGTCGATTTATAAGACTTTGAATTTTTCAGAATTGTCTATTTTTAAAAGTTATAATACTCGACTAACAATAACTTTATTGAAAATCGCCCATGTTAAAATTTAGATAAACTTGAACTAAACTATAACTATGATCTTAAATTTTTTATAGATATTATGGTATGCTAAAATAATTTAATATAATAATTATATGCAAATATATATATGTATGTTTGCTTATACCAGGAGAGAGGAGGACCACTTATCCTGCCAAGTTTTATAAATGGTTTGGTTAAAATATGGAAAAATATCCTGCGAAAGAATTTTGAGATACAGATTTTGAGAAGATTTGGATACAGTTAAATGGTCGGTTCCTTGTTGCCAAAGATGCCGACATGATCTGGACACTATGCAAATTTAATATTTATGCTTGAAAGATTGAGTACATGCAAAGCTGATGTGATATTGAGAGAAAGGTGAGAGTTTGATAATTTAAATGTATTAGAACAAAGAGAAGTGATGGATGACTCGACAGCGAACGGATACAACGAGGAATTTATCAGGCGTTAAGAAACGGATAAAGTTAATTCGTTAGAATAACGTGGCGTTCGGACGTGAAAGAACAAAGAAAAGGGAGGAAGAACGTCAAAAAATTCAATGTTTAGCTTAGGACTAAAAAATAAAAACCGGCAGAGTTGTGTGATACAGACCGTCGGTAAAAATTAAACTATGGTGAGGAAAACGCGATAAAATAAATTCTGAAAATAGGTTATTGATATTAGTGTTGGGAAGGAGATATAAATTAAATTTAGGAAAATGAAGCATATGTGTATTAGTGTGATAAGTATCATAAATATTTAAACGGTTGATTGGAGAGAGCACCATCTTGTTAAACGAGATTAGTGACCACGCAATGGACGAAAGCATATGAAGGGTTTTCGGTACATAACGTCAACGTGTATGAACATAAGATATTTGCAGCTCTATGGATAGATTTCCGACATTTGATACCGTCGACTGAAACGGAGGATTAAGATTTGAAAGATATATAATTATGCTAATAATAGTAAGTGTTCGTTCGGAATACAAATAAATGTAACAAAAACTTACGTTTGGGTTAAGTATATATATATATATATATATATATATATATATTACATTAAAACCATGGCTAAAACTATATTTAAACTTAGTAATAATTATAATAATGATCAAATATTGTTAGGATTTTAATATTTACTGCTTAGGTATATGCGGTCTATAGGTAAATAAATTATATTTCATATACGATTAACCTGGTATTTGGTAAGCGCTGTTGTATACAACGTTAAACTGTAAATTAATCCACAGCTATAAATTATTATTAGCGTAGCATTTAAATAGCTCTGCACGGCGTACGTTTTTTTCATGTAGCCTTTTCTAAAGCAAACGCTTGTCGTTAACATCATTCGAATTACGCGTACTATAATATAGTCATGTGTTGTATATCATATGTAAAACACACTAAAATTATAGTCTACTGTTTAAAACAAAAAATGTAATCATAGATAGGTACTTACATACTTAATATATTATACGTATAATATAAACACAAATATATTTCCATTATAATATAATAACGCTTATTGTAACATTTAATAACACAAATCTATTTTTTAATTTTAAGAAAACGTGTAACAAATCAAAACAAAATTATTATAATTAATGAAATAAAATATATATTTGATTTCTACAATCTAAAAAAGTACCCATTTTATGAATACAAATACAAGTAGGTATCTATAATGTTTGTAAGACAGTATCATTATATCCAGTAGGTATACTGGATAGTGGATACCTATCGTTTTAAAATATATTTACATAATTATATTTTATATTATTACGGTCATCATATTATAATTCAAGCTAATTCATAATTCCTGTGTATTAGCCGGCAGCATATTTCTAAATATTTTAAAATATCTATGAAAATCTATTAAAATCTTTTGCAGTAGGTGTGTAAATACTGTGAATAATTTTTCTAAAAAAGCATTTAGAATACATTAAAATTTTTATTTAAATACTATCTACTCGTATTAACCTCAAATATATTACAATACTGAATTTATAAATTATACTATGGGTCTCAAATTATGATTGAATAGTCAATAGGTTAGTTTAATTTTATATTAAAAACAGCCAACAGTGTTTAAAGTGGCGAAAATGGGAACAGGGACTATGAGATCTTTCCCATTATGAACGTTCCCTAAAAATGCCATGAATTGGTCAAATACGTTAAAAATTTCCGCCGACTAAAAAAATGATGCGATCGTTTAAATTTTTTATAGAGTATAAATTTCAGGTTTAAACTTAAAAATTAACTCAAAAATCAATGTTAAATGTTTTAGTCAACTTTAGAGGATCATGGAAGTTCCATGGAGGATAATGGAATAATGAAAAATCCAGAATGTTATGAACTTGCCGATAAAAAAAACCATCTGTAGAATGTTTAAAAGAAAATCTGAAGTCAATTCTTATATTTTAATGGGCAGTTGGGTAAAATCCCTTCTATTATGTTATAAAATAATATATTATCTTAGATAATATTAATTATTATTTTCGATTTAAATAAAACTTGGTCATTTATTTGTCATTCGTTAAAAAATTAAAACGGTTTCCTATGATTAAACATCTAAATGAAACGGCCCGATAGTCCCGCATCGGGCGTTATCGAAATTCAAACGGTGAACGATCGTCTCTTTATGGAGATGTATTAGCCAATTTAACCATAATAATAATAATGTACCTGACTGTTTTCACATTTGACTGAGGTTTTTGAAGTTTTTTTTCATAAAGTGTCACAATTTCTTCTATAACCAGTATATACCACTGTGGTATATCGATTTCTCAACGGTATTATATTATTATTATTATTATTATGATACGTCGTATGCAATCGCGATCCATTCATTTGTTATCTCGATCGCCGTCTTCGTGTACGCGCCGCCATCGACTTCGTTTTGTTAATATAATATTATATTGTGTTTGGTATTACTATGTAATTGTGGTTTTTATGATAAATCAAGGCCGAAGTATAAAAAAATAATAATATTTAACGCTGTATTTAATTTGTTATATGACACAATAGTGTAGGTATTATAATAATAATTTAATATTGAAAGACTACGAGTTGTTCACAGTATGGTTTCATGGTACACCGTGTGGATTTGACCATTCATAACACATGATTTATGTACACAGTTTAGGCACATGGTGTTGAAAATTTGATATTTCGTAAAATAACAGTTTATTGTCATACAAGACAATTCTGGCAAGGATGATAATTCTGGCATGTCACATTATCTCGTAATAATTGTATTGCTATATACATATACAACCAGATACAGTGATAGTAATGTAATGTAAATGGATTATCTCTAAATGTGTCTAAATGAAATTCTAGGCGTATTACTTTTCAATTCTACTTTCTTTTTATATTTAATTTATTTTTATTCAAATGGATCTTAAATGGCCGTGGAATGAAAACAAAGACGCAATTTATTGGGTATATATTACTGATTTTGATAGGAGTTTTATAGAAATTATTGAAGGCGGAACAATTATGGATTTCCGCAAACTCAACACTGACTCGAACCTATACATGATGCGAGTTCATTCATTGTTCATTCAATCATTCAGTCATTGATTTAGCTCAATCCAAAATCTATCAAATTCGTCTTAAAGTCAGCTTAGAATTCTTAATCGGATTGAATATCGAATCATTCGATAGTGGAAAGAACCGTTTCAGAATATTATTTTGTACGAATTCCACTGTTTTTGAACTGGAATGTCCGTCTGGAACACCATTTCAAGTATGTTTTATTGAAAGATTAGAATGCATACAAAGATATTTTATTAAATATATTGATTATAAAAATAATTTATTAAATATTATTGTGGAAAAACAATTAGAGATCTTTAAGTTTAATATTCCGATTCAACCCTTCGAAAACTTTTGTTTTTGGCATTTATAAATTTGTAGATGATTTTATTCGAGGCTTTATTACATGTTAATCCGATTCTTGAACAAATTCCTTTTAGAACTCGCATCATTATAATTATCGTCTACACTAGTCCACATTAATACATTACATCATAGAAATGCATTAGCTATGCAATTGTCAAAACAATCCCATGCATAATATAAAATAGTATAAAATGCTAGATAAAATAATAAAATTAAATTTTGATATTCTATATATATATATATATATATATACCATCTTTATAGCATAATTTTTTGTCAATTTGTCTGACGTTTATTATACATAATATTATGTGAAAATGTAAAATAATACGAAACTGATTAACATTTTTTATAAAATTAATTTATATCAAGGTATAGGTATAGGTATACTATCTGAAAAACTTTCAACGCAAACAAAAATTTAATGCAAACCAAATAATTTGATAAATTTATTACGAATTAAAATTTGATTCATTATATTATAATGTTCTATAATTATAATAAAATTTTTTTGTTATATTAATCTATATTTATGAGTTTAATTTTTTACTTTGGCCTATAATATAATTAGAGAAAAATAACTACATAGATTAGTAATTTTCGATCCCGAAAATTTTACCAAATAGTCAGGGCCAGATTTTGAGTCATGTGTTGGCTCGAATCTTTTGATTTTAAATTCTAGATATAATATACATGTAGTATTAGTATTTTTTTCTCATGTTTATATCAATAATGTTTATATACGTAATTTATTATTATTATTAATAATATTTTTTTATTATTATTATTAATATTAATATTTATTTTTAAGAGAACGCTACGCTGACGATTTTCTGTGGTTATAATATGTTTACGAAAAACTGTTTAAACGAATTCTTAAAGTAATTTTAGAGTTATAATATCTATTATAAAATCGATAGAGGACAATATTTTGGAATTAATTTCATCTGTTTTTTTTTTACATATTATATATATATATATATATAATTTACTTATTAAAAAAGTAGTTATTAAAGTTAAAAAATAATTTTTTTTTTTTTTTTAGAATACAATAATTTTTTTAAAATTAATAAATTAAAAATACGAATAGAGCTTCACTCTGAAATATTGTCCTCTATTGATTTTATAATAGGTTTTTATTCTAAAATCATTTTATGAACTCCTTACTGTTTTAACTTCCCTACTTCCTTACTGTCCTAACTGTTTTACGTAAATATGTTTTTTTAAACATATATCGTGATTACACAACAATAAAAACTAACACGGAACAAATTTGTAATTACTTTTAAAATGTATTTAAATATTTTTAAATTGTTAGATATTAAAAACGGGTTACATAGAACCCCTTTAAAAATAAGCGTATAGCGTATAGCGCCCTATTAATACATATGTATGAAAAAGTTTCATATTACATAATAGTTTGATAAGTTAAAATAAAAGTGGTAATAATTTAAAAGTTTATTGATATTTAAAAAATAAAAATGTGAAAATACGATTCCATATGGTATTTTTAATGTAACGTTACCACCATAAAAAGTATCGTATAGGTATATGCAATCTTGTTCTACCCGACGTGCAGATGAAATGAACAACACCCCGCGATTAACCAATCACTTTCCAATCTACTACTAATAAATTAGCCGAACATTTTTCAATACATTTTTCAGACACACATTTTTAATAACCCAACTAAGTTTTTCGTACCTATTACCTATTATTATTTTCTAATTAATAATTTTATAAGTACTTGCATCGTAAATTGTACACTAAAATCGAATAAATAGGAATTGGGCCACTCTGTAGCTGATTTCATATGGAATCGTGTCAATATAGCAAAGACAATATGGAATTTAATCAATCTTCAATTTGTTACAACGTATACCAATAAATAGTAATAATAATAATTATGGTCAAGTTATACGAATTAATGTAGAATAAATATATTATTGAGGATGCAATTTGACAATATACACGATTATTATAGAGATTATTTAGATATTTAGTATTTAAGTAGGTACCTAGGTACTTAGAATGTATTTGTATATTTTGTTTTTTAAACACAGCTATAATAAACTACAAAGTATTAATAGACGAGTATATTAAAAATATATTGTAATCTAACATTATTCTCAATGAAGGTTTTAGTCGTTTTACTTGCGATGGCGCGGCGTATACAGCTCTACAATATGTACCTATTACTATCGCGCAACACGGCATAATTTATTTATTTTTATATTTTATTTTTTTAATTCATTATAGCTGCAGTTGTTTTGCAAAAGATAAAAACAAAAATACCACAGGATAAACGATAAATAAAACCTTTAAAAAATGACCTACTTACATAAAAAAAAAAAAAAAATAAGAAAAACGCATGGATACGTGAGATGTATATACCTGTATATATTTTAAGAGATTACCACGGTGACTGCACGAAAACACCCAACTTTATCAACAATGTTGATAAACATTACAGAAGAAACGTATATAAACAGATAAAATACTATAATATTTATAGGTATATCACCGAAATTATGGTTTTTTCTTTGCTATATAATGTAGTATATGTGACATAATATTATAATTACATATATTATATTATGTATATGGTGTATGTACAGAAATATACTGTTGAAATATCACCTTATCATTGGTAAATGAGTTAACCTCCCCATAAACTTGCGCATTATATTCGTTTGCTATTTTTCATGATCAAACAATATATGTGGAAAATCGTACATTTTACCTGAGTTTTCACGTATGTGATAATTTTTTGTTAACATAACATTTTATAAATTCCACGCGTACCTATATATATATATGAAACAAGGAAGTATACTGGTTTTTACTATTGTAGTTTAGTAAACGTTTATTTTTATAAATACAGACAGTTTTTTCTTGATTATGCTTTTCATCAGTAAATGTGCTAAAAAAAATTTCATATTCAGTAATCAGTACCTTCATAAATTGTACGTTGCAGGACAGGTTTATATTAAACCTAAACGCAAATTTTACCAATCTCACATTAATTAAATGCACACGTTTACAATTTAAAAATAATTGTCGAATAAACTGTTGAACATATATGCTCGGGATATCGTTTTTCGATAATATTCATCGTCGCAAAATAACATTCAAATCGTTACTACGATTCCGTACGATTTGCTTGTTTGCAAGGAACATGATTCCGTACGATTTTGCGTTGTTCATTTAATTAGACCTGATTACAGCACGATTTCAGCGATACGAAATCAGTTGCAACGTTGTCGAGTTTCTATTTAATTAAAAAAATACGAACATCATAGTGGGTTAGTTTATTAAAAATGTGTCTATAAGCTTTAAAAAGTCATTAGTGAATTTGGGGAACACCGTTTGTTCGTTTTATTGAATTTAAGAACGATTGAGTATACAATTAGGTACACATTTTATAGGGTTAACGTTACAAACTGTTACCAAATAAAAAAAAAGTTGGTCATAAGTGATTTTTTATTAAAATTATATAGGTATAGGTATCATTTCTATAATGTAATTCTATATATGTAAACAGGTCACATGATCCATTTACAAATCGTTTGCAAATAGTTAAAATGGTTTGAAATCCTTAAACATCCTAGTGTTAAGGTTTTCTTTCAAAACGGTTTAGTTTGAATTTGTTTTAACGGTATTATATTATAAACTCAGTAGCGTATTAGCAATTTCAGTCTGATGGGTGATATCAGAAAAATCGGAGCATCCGAATTGCATACCTACCAAAAATAAAAACGTCCGAATTGCATGCAGCATTTAAAATGGGTTTGTTCGAATTGCATGTAACGTTTTAAATGGATCTGTCCGAATGGCATGTATGTACCAAATGCAGTACCTATTTAAAATAAGTGTATCTAACTAACTAAAAATTTAACTATGTAACATTTTCATTTTCACTTTAACAGACTTAGGACTGTCGGTAAAAAAATAACCACTGGTTAAAAAAAATGTTTTGATTTTTAAAAATTTTAAATTACGACAAATTATATTAATTATATTTACATAAAAAGGTTTGTTTTTCTATATTTAATATTTTGTTTTTTCTTCATTTTTTCATTCGTCAAATTTTTATTTCTTCATATTGTGACATAATCATACTTATTAATTCTTCCTAATGGGTCTTAACATTATAAATACATTATTTTAAAATTTTATATTACGTTACATTAACTTACATTTACATAAATTATATTTTTATTTTAAACACTGCATGCAATTCGGAAAGGCCCATTTAAAACACCGCATGAAATTCGGATGCAGTCGAAAAAAAATTAGTTCATCAGATGAACTCTGCCCCCCTCCCCACGAATTCCATTATTCCTTATATTATATTTATGTAACGTGCATTTATATGGACCATGTTCTTCAACATGACGCTGGTTTGTTCTGTCCATACTGTTTATTGTTTACTGTGTAACAAACTTATTTTGGTACTTATAAATTTTTATTATCAAATTCTTTATTTGACAATTTATTATATGACAGAATAATGTCCATTTTACGGGGTTTTCGAGCCATTTATCCAACATTTCTTTTATATCCACATGAGAATATTGTGATGGATGTTTAGCATTACTAAACCATTTATATATCAGGTGTACAAAATTAACATACAGGAACGGTTATTTACATTTACAATCAAAAAAAACAATACACGATTTACTACTGATAACACACTGATTACGAATATGGTTATGGTTCATGTTTAAAAAAAAATTTTTTTTTTAATAAACCCTCTGAGGGATGATATTCACCCAGACCACCCCCTGTAAATACGCCACTGTATAAACTAATCATGATTACCAACTTATTTAATAATATAGGTATAAGTATATATATTTTATGTGTAAGTAATAAATACATGTTTTTGGGTAAAAGAAGTTGAGTAGGAATTTTGAAATAAAACAAATTCTAAAAGAAAATGCATTCTAGTTGGTACTTTAAAGAAGTCATTATATGATTTCCCCAATGGTTTTCTTAAACATAAAAGAAAATTACTGAAAACAACCGAAAATTGTTATAAATTGAAAAATAATAGTATCAGAAACACAATTCACAATTATTTACTATTGTACAGGCTAGCACTATACTGAGGTGGTTAAAATATAAAAACTTATTGATCACTTTTCAGTAAGTTGTATACACTTTAGACATTTGATTTGTTTTTATGCATGTATAAATTTTGTGTAGATGAAGTCGAGTAGGATTTTTCGGATAAAAATTTTTCTGAAAGGAAATTGTAGATGGAATTTTAAAATTGTATATTATGTCAGTAGTTTTCTAGAGTAAAGGCTAGTGGCTAGTAGGACAGCTCCTAGGCCTATTTCCTTGTATTGGGCGTTGGCCCTTGACAAATTGTATATTATTTACGATGGTATTTTTTTTCTTGAATGCATGTATATGATTTGCGATACTGGTTGAATTTAGTTTATGGCGTTTGGGAAGACCAGTTGAACGGCCTTTATTTTTATTTATGAGTGTGGCCGAGATAGAGCGGCCAATTACAGCAATAATTTTGTGGATTATAATAATTATAATTATTATAATAATAATAATAGAGAAATTTCGATTTTATAGAACAAAATTTTGAAGCAATTGCGTATATGATCTTGAAGAGTGGAGATGTTTGTTGATTCTCTGATAGTTTGATTTTTCATATATACCACGGGGATAAAATGGTGCGAAATCCTATGTTTAGGATTGACTCCAGTTTTTTCCAGTTGGAGTTTGAGTAAAGGGAGACGACTGAAAATAATGAATTTTTTTTAATTTAATTATTTAACGGGCATGATGCTTAATAAAACAATAAGACAGTAGATCACAAAAACTTAAAAATAAATTACAACATTAATTAATAATATGCAATGATATGAATCGATAATGTAACAGATGACGGTAATAATAATAATAATAATAATAATAATAATAGAATAATTGAAAAGAAGCGTAGATGCTTATTACCCAGATGCATGGTATATGGCGAATTGGGTGGTTTTTACCATATAATTAGTGATGTAAAACGGAATAACAAAACGAGAATTGGATTTAGTGGACTGAGGAGAAATTTAAAAATTTATGTGGGAAAGGAAAAAGGGAGCATCCGCACGTCCGTCCACTAATTATTATAGTATATAATAAGTAATTAAGTAATAAGTAGTAATTATGCTTATATTTTAATTTGCAGATAATCAAACAGCAGTCTTCCAGCATCATGTCGGAATACAACGGCGAAGCCAAATACCGACCAAAACGGTATCAGTCTGTTGGCAAGTTGCTCAGAAAACGTATACCAATTGTTTCTTGGCTACCTAAGTACGACGCGGACCAAGCTGTCAGTGATTTGATTGCCGGGGTAACAGTAGGGCTGACCGTCATGCCTCAAGGGCTGGCGTACGCTACGCTAGCGGGTCTAGAGCCACAGGTAAAATAAATGTATATTCGTGATACATTGGGTTAGCAATATTTACATTACCTACATTATATTGCATGGAATTTAATTTAATTTTTATTTTTAATGCTTTACTAGTCTTTTGCAACTTTTATTAAGTCCATTTGTCACGATCTATGGAATTTGATTTAACAGTAAAAAAAAAGATTCAAATTAGATAAATATTATTGAACAGTTTGTAATTTTGATCAAATGCAGTGAATCTATATATGTTGTTTTTAGCCAAATTCCTATTTGACTAATTCTTTTAAAGTATAATAATACTTTATTAACTAAGTTAATTGAACTTACTCAAAATTTAGCCGATCTGATAGCTTTTTTTTTAAATATCACCAACAAAATGGTGTTTTGAAATCCACAAGAGAAAACAAATTTTTAAACAAATTACTTTTTTATTTCTGAGAAATTGTTATGGAATTCTATGAAAAATTATAAAAATATAAGTAAAAAACGGTAATAAAAATATATTGAATAGAGATCCAAATTTACGACAAATCAATGTAATTATACTTTTTAATAAAAAAAAAAATATATTGCGAGAGAAAATATTTTGTATTAGTATTTTAATTTTTTGTGGTGAATAAAAATGACTGAAGTGAGCCGAGCAAAGTTATTGGGTTTCAAGAATATTCTTATTTGTTTGACCCATTATATTATATAAGTAATTAGATCTATTCCCTACCTGTATTCGCCAGTATCAGGTTTAGCAAGGACCATATATATTTCTCTTAATATTTCGTTTTTAAAGGATAGTGTATATTTAATTTCGTTTCCCAGTGTTGTCTACCATGTTTAATATAAGTTATTTTAATACAATTTTATAATTGAAGAATTTAAAAACGCTCAACTACATTTTTAAAGTAATTTTAAAATATGTGGTGTTGGTTCCATGTCAATTTGCTAATTGTTTAAAAATCCTGAAATGTTTCAATAATAATATATCATTGTATACTTTATAGGTTGTGGCTTTCATGTGTGCAAATAAGCTAACAATTTAGGATTTAACATTTTTAAATAAATTTCGATAAGTATGGAATTATTTTCCAAACGTATGTACTTATCTATCTATTCTCGATAAATCTAAAATATTAGATATTAATTTTTTGGAGGAGGGTTTTAAGTAATTTTAGGTGAGATAAGTCTTAAACAGACGGAGAACTTTACCCATATTTTATTATAGGTTTGGATACTTTTTGTTGATTTTTAATGGTTATAAGCCTAAAATGTAAATATTCAATATGGTATATTTAAAAAAAAATGATATAAAATTTAAAAATCATAAGTGTTATAGATAGTGCAAGTGCGTTTTACGTCCTGTTGGATGACTTGACTATTATTACTTCGACGGGAGAATGTCTCGGATATAGATACGGGTACAACGAAATAAATTAAACGCAA
>JAIPRL010000041.1:93157-106615 GCA_025469235.1 Pemphigus obesinymphae | reverse complement strand
AGGACTTTCTCCTATCAGTACTATATCATCTGCAAACAACATGCACCATGGTACCTCCCCCTGTATATCCTTTGTTATCTCATCCATTACCAGGGAAAATAAGTAAGGACTCAAAGCTGAACCCTTAACGACTTTAACGACTTTCCCACTTTATTAATTTTCTCCTTTGGTTTTCACAATAATTGAAAATGTCAATTTTTAAATGTCCATAAATACTAAGGGACTTAGGGGGATAAAATCAAAAATACGGGAATGTAGTTCTAAAGAAGACTTCACGATGAATTCAGATCAGTTTTCAGAATCCTTATGCCATCTCTAGATCCATCGGTACGTTGGAAATAGAAAAGGTCTAAATAATTGCTATGTTACGTGTGTGTTAGAGAGAGACAGACAATCGCCGCTTCCAATTCCCTTAAAGATAATCTATATTGTAAGTGGGTATTTAAGCAATTTCACGTATTATAATATAATTAATGTATACTTATTCATTATCCAAATATATAGGATGTACCTATGTCATTTAATTTTTAATTTTATAAGTAAATAAAATACATTTTTTGAAACAGTTTTTCGGATAATTTTGTCCTTTTTGTCAATGCGTTTACATTACATTACTATGTAATATATGATTTATTTTATATGGTATATAGTATATACGTATGTTTGGATCATGCTATCGGTGAGTTACATAATTATACGGTCTTGATGATAATCTCAAATTTTATATAAAGTTTATACCAAAAATAAGTAGATATACTCAGTTGTTCTCTTTAAGAAGGTACCTACTATTTACGCACATAGTTAATTGTTTCCGGGTTTTAGGTAAACCAACCCATGTATAGCTCTAGAAGTTGTTAATCTGGAGACCAGTTTTGGTTTGTGCGCTAATACGTTCTTAAAGTGAACTGAGTATAGATTGGAATGATTGGATGTATTTTTGTATTCTTATCTAATCAGTAATCGACTACTATTGAATATAATAGGTACATAACTTTGAATTACTATTCTAGATTTATATTATTTTAGTTTTTATACAGAATAAAAGAAATAGAATGGTCATTGATAAGAATTTACACAGGCAGTATAGGGCGGCGGCAAAATCAGTCACCATATTTTCGGTTGCGATTTTATAATTGTTTATACTGCTTTTATACCACAGAACAATTGGTTCATCCATGATATTCTGAGCTATCAATGATAAGTAGCATAGAACAGTACTGATAGTGTCTATTATGGTATACACAATGATAACATCACATCCGAAAACATGGCGACTGATTTTGTGATATTGGCTTAGTGTCCACCCCCTTGGTTTTTAGTTTAATTTATGTTATTTTTATTTTTTGTTACTTTTTGATATTTTTCTCTGTTTAAAGATATCTTTACTCGAAATTTTTATGGTACACCATACGAATATATATTATATTAATAATATTAATATATATATATATATATATTATTAATATTAATTATTATTATTATTATTATTATTATTATTATTATTATTATTATTATTATTATATATTAATTAATATTATTAATATATATCTTTAAGTAAAATATTATCGATTTTGAAACGGTTTATAGCATACATTTTACATTAGATATTAATTTGCATTTTTAAAAAAAAATATATGAATAATTTTATGTGTGTTTTTATGTTATAATATATTAAATGTACACATTTTTGTACTTTTACAGTATGGCTTGTATTCTGCGTTTGCCGGGTGCATTGTTTATACAGTATTCGGCAGTTGTAAAGATATCACCATTGGACCTACAGCGCTTATGTCACTTATGACGTACCAACAAGTTTTCAACAGAAACTCCGACTACGCAGTATTATTATGTTTTCTGTCCGGTATTTTACAATTCATTATGGGTTCACTTAAACTAGGTATGTATATTGCTCAAATGAATTTATAAATGTACATGTGTGAAAACGGTTTAACAGTATCTCTTGGTAACGTGGAGAAACATACCACCTTCGGGATTTGCTGGTATAGTTTTTGGATTCAGCTTGATTGGCAATTTCATGCTTTTGGACAGTGAAATATCATAAGATGATAATATTCTGACTAACGCTACTTTTACTTGCATCATTCCGAATCGCATGCCTAAAAGAAATAATAAAATATATTATAGTATTAATAAATTATTATTAAAATGTCCTACTAGGTTATCCATTAATACTGTGGATACATTTAACGTCAACTTTTTAAAATGTTATTATTACAATATTTCGCTATACTAAATGTCACATTTAAATTTAGCGATGGGTTTTAGTATCGGTTAATATATCTATGGACATATTAAATATATTTTTGGATGTATTAAAGATAACCTAAAAAATATTTATAAATATAAATAGCTCAATAAATTGTCAGTAGGTAATAACAAATCAGCTAGTTAAATTATTGAATGAAATTAGTATTGGACTGCTTGGGAATGTTTTAATAATAAAATATTTTAAAATTTTAATAATGGACTTGTCGTTTACTTATTTACCCTAGTAATGGATAAAATAACAAAGGATATAAAATATACATAGTGAGGTACCATATTGTTTGCAGATGATATAGTGCTGATAGGAGAGAGTCCCGAGGAAGTGAATGGTCGAATTGAAGATTAGAAGGAAGCTTTTGAAAGTAAAGGATTAAGGATTGGTAAGGGTAAACAGAATATATAAAGTATGCATTTGGTGAAAGCGTATAGGGAGGGAATAGGGAAATGCAAAAATAAAGTTGAGTGTGGATGTAGTGAGAGAGGTTAAGAGATTCAAGTATTCAAGTATTTAAGTACAGAAATATAGAGGCTTTGAAGAGGATACTAAATACAGGATTAAGTATGGATGGTGAAATGGAGAGACGCGTCAGGTATTTTGTGTTGCAAAGAAATCTCTATTAGGTTAAAAGGTAAATTTTTTAAGAAAGTTGTGAAACCTGAAATGATTTATGGAAAAAAATGCTGGGCAGTAAATAGGAAAATAGAAGAGAGAATGAGTGTAGAAGGTATGAGAATATTAAAGTGGTGGGGTGGAGTGACTAGAGAAGACGAAATAAGGAATGAGTATTTAAAAGGTAGTATAGGAGTAGCTTCGATAGTTAACAACATGAGGGAGAATAGATTAAGAGGGCTCGGATATGTATTAAGGAGGAAAGAAACAGAGGCAGTAAGATTAGTAAAGGAAATGTATGTTGGATGTTGATGATAAGAGTGGAGAGGAAGACCGAAGAAAATAGATGGGGGTGTGATGACGAGTAATATGAGGAAGATGGGGGTAAGTGAAGAAAATGTGAGAGATTGAATTAAGTGGTAGTGTAGGACTAGGGTGGCTAACTAACCCCAAATATTTGGGAGAAAAAGCGAAGGAGAAGAAGAAAATGAATGGATTCACCGCTAAAGTCATCACTAAACAAAACTGTAGATATGTTATCATTGGAATAATGGACCTTAGGCTCGGTTTTTCAATCTTATTTATTCGCTGAATAATATGAGTTATTCGAAAGATAAAGAATGGACAATTATTTGTTTTTGAAGGCTGAGATATCGCTTATTCGTTGAATAATGTTATTTGGTAATATTTGTTTTGAATAAAATTTATTTGATAAATAACTGCTGATAATACAGATTGTGGTTCCTTATCAGTGTTATCACTGAAAACTGAAAATGAAATAACATCGATCAATGACGATAGAGTAAATCTGTGTAACTGGTTCCATAGTTTACTATTAATACTACCTATTAGTATCACTATTTAACGAATTACTTTTACATTGAAAAATACTTACCACTTTATTCAAAAGTTTATTTCCCGAAAAAATATATTCAATGAATAGTTTTCTGGCGAATAGGTGGAAGATTGAAAAACCGGACGCAAGGTAGGTAAAATCTGGTGGCAATCATGAGTATATTATTGAATTTTAAATTTACCTATGCAAAGTCTGGGACCAGCACCAAAAGGCACATACGCGTATTGTGGTCTATTGCGCTTTTCATCTTCTGTGAATCTTTCTGGAATAAATTTTTCTGGTTCTGGCCAATACTTGGGATCATTATGGATCCCATATACTGGTATTACTACTTGGAGACCTTTAGCAAGGGTGAAATCTGAATCAGGAAATTTGAATGGTTTTGCTGCCTTCCTAGTCAGGTTTGGTACCGGCGGATACTTCCGTAAGGCTTCTATGATTTTAAAATTCTGACATAATAACTTATATAATGTATATTTAATAATGGTTAATTGTATTTCTCTACTAACCCGATACAATCATATCTAAATAAGTCATTTCTTGTAATATCTCGTACGTTAGTTTACCGTCGTGTTTTTCAAGTACTGCATCAATCTCCTCTTGTGCTCTCTTCTGTATGTCCAAGTCTTGGGCAAGTTCAAAGAAAGTAAACGTAAGTGTAATCGATGAAGTTTCATAACCTCCGATAAACCACACAAAACATTGGGCTGCTAACACGTCCATAGTAAATTCAAAATCTATAATACCATAACAGGGTGTTAGTATATAGACTTTATAAGTTATATAGATTTTAAACGTACCTTCTTTATTATCATTCTCGTTAAATATAGATTTACTATCTTCTTCGGAAGTTAAATTGTGGCCTTTTTTAATTTTCATGAGTAAGTCTAAAAAATCATTCCGCTGTATATTGTTTTCTTCTCTATATCTGACCGTGTCGCTTACCACTTTAAAGAAAAAATCGGCGTATTCTTTTTTTATGCTTCGTACTTTCAATAAGCCTATTAAATTTGGCGCCAGTGCATTCAACGCATTTCTCATAATGGTCTCTGGACTAGTGGCGAATAACATTCTGCCAACCTTCCGAAACTCGGCGTCGGGATTTGCCAACGAATTCGTTTCGAACCCAAATGCAATAATACTGATAACGTCGGTTGAAAATCTAGCCAAGACCTCTTTGAATTCCACCTGAAATGCATTTTTACAATGCATATTATTAAAATTAAAATTTAAAGTGACAATTAACGTTACAAATGGTATTGAAATCAAAATTTACTTGATCGCCAATTTGGGCCGGTGACTCGAGAATCCTGACCATTTCCTGGGCTCTGCCGTCGATGAGGTCAATCATATTTTTTATTTTACCGATTGTAAATGCTGGTGTCAGTTTATTTCTTAAAACCTTCCATTTGTGGCCTTCTAACGTTAATAAATTTCCTGTAAGCGGTTCTAGTTTATCATCGAACACTATTCCACGATTGGGAAACGTCGAAAATTCCTTGGTAAACACATCTCTGACGATGTCTAAATCTCTGATCATAAGCTTTGGTTTTTGAAATTGGTAGAACCCGACAAATTTGTATCCGTCTGTGTTATAATATATGTTGGCGTAATGTTCACCTACCCATTTTTTCATTTTTGTCACTTCCCCGGTATGACCGAATATAATGTGAGGTTTCAACGGGACAGGGCATCCTTGACGTTGCCAAAAAGTATAACGATATTTTAAGTAAAAAAAAAATAACGTGGCGATTACGACGGGATAAGTCACCAGACTCAAAGCCAAACTGCCGAATAAAAACATTATTTGAGTTCTGTAAATAAAACATTTTTATTATTAATTTAAATAAATTTGTTGTAGACTTTTAGAGAAAAATGTATTTAATATATAATTGAACGATAATGCGCGAACGTTCTTATAAAAATTAATTAATCGGTTAAATGAAGTGATTTGCTAATATTATAATAAATAGAATGACTCTAAAAAAATATGTGCATGTCACATAACTACTTGTGCCTGTATGTTATAATGTTTTATAACGACATTTGTAATATTCTATCCCTAATTTTCCTATATTAAGAGATAATATATTTAAGAGGTGATTTTTCGGGATTTATCTGTTTTATCTTATTATTGTGTACTTTTGGAATACACTATTGTTCAGAATAGTTATTTGAATGCTTTAATATTGAAAATGATAATTATTCAATATTGGTTTCATTGTTTTTTTAGTATTTATTAAATTTTACATTATGTTTAGGAATGTGCTTTTATTTATTTATTTATTTATTTATTTTACATTGACATTTATGTCGAAATACGTAATTAACTATGTTTGGCATGAACTTAGGTATGATTGAAATCTATAACATTTATTTTTATATACCTTACCTATATCTATGTGAAATAATATAATATCTAATTCCATTATGAAGGACTTAGTTGAATTTTCTTTATATTATAAATAATAAACTTATTATTAACTATTATCATTAAATTATTTACTATATAATTATTTTATGGATTTCAATAATATTAATTTTTAATTTATACTTAATAATTGCCCATATTTTGGTATTTTTAAACAATGTTATTCGTCCACAAAGTAAATTTTTAATAAATTGAATAACTATAGCTTACTACGATATTAATAATTGATATATTTAATAATGATATAGTTAATGGAAAATGGCAATTAAATCTTGTATTATATTGATTATAAATAAAAACCGGGTTTTTATGCGCTTATAATTATTAAATATGGCAAATATACACTTGTTAATTAAAAAATATGCAAAAAAAAAAATACGAAATATACAGTATAAAATTCATTATTTTTATTTGACTTTATAATTATAAATAATGATAACATTAAGAGGACGCTAACCATTCGTTTTTAAGGGGTTTTGTATAGGCAATTTTTATGAATTTCTAAAAAAAATTTATATTCAATTATCTAAAAATATTTTAATATATTTTAAAAGTAATTTAAAAATAGTCCTGTGCCATATAATTTTTTTATTTTTGTATAATCACGATATTTGTTTAAAAAAAATATGTCTACTTAGATTGCAAATAAATGATTCTAGATTGATTTTAGAACCATTAAACATTAACACCTATTATTAAAATTAAAGAAAACCATATTTCTGAGTGTACTTTGCAGCTTTTTCATTATTCCAAATACGACGTGCAATATATTGCTTACAAGTAAAAAAAAAAATCTTTTTAGCATATTTAATAAACAATTGTAAATGTTTTGGAAATTAATTTTTTGAAAAAAATTTCCAAGGTGCACTCGAAAATATTGTTCTCTTTAATTTTGACAATAGGTGATTTGACTATTTACTAATTACAATCTTAGTGAACGTGTTTTATGATACCAAAAATCACCTGTGTAGCTTCCTCTTAATGATAAAAAGTAAAGAAAAACACAAAAATAATATAAAATAAATGTAATAAATACATACAATTGTTTTATGTTTATTAGGAAAGAAATAAGTTACAATAGATTATACGCTAATAATTTCCAAATAATATACCTATAAGCAGATCTCAGAAAGTTTATTTATAATAGGTATAAACTAGTTAATTTTTTTAAATAAACTTCTTTCGTTTAAGTTCATTAAGAAATTCATTTTCAAAAATGTTCTAATAATTTCAATATTTTGTTTTTATCAAATTTAATTATAAAATTTAATCCTTATTATTGATTTTACTTAGCTCAAATTATTATTATTATATATTATCATTATGATATATCTGATATAAAAATAATTGTTAACATTATTATATATTATTTAAATTTTTAAACGAAATTAACTGCTAAAATTAAATTCAAATTTGTTGAAAATATGAACTAAATTTTAAAAAAAGTTGATTTTAACAAAAATTGAACTTTTTTCGCTTTGTTCATATATTTTGAACTTATTTCGTTTGAATTAGTTCTAGTTCATTTCAAGGTCTGCTAATAAGCAATAAATAATCGAGTCATCCTCATCCTTATGCATCGCTTTCCAATTTCAATGGCAAACTTGAATTTTACATATTATGACAAGTTTGAAATGTGCAAATCGTATTTAATAAAATAAAATAATATCGATACGTAAAATGTTAAGACTGTAATTAATTATTTTGGTATGGAATGTATAGATTGTAAAAATAATATATACCTAATCAAAATTTCAAATATTCAATGTGTATTTATCCGATCGATTCTTTAGATTCCTTATTAATTATAGCTTATACGCAGTTCCAATACATTAACATTAATCTCGTATTACAAAGTATTAAAAAGTGTACACAATTTACATAATAAGGTATGCGATATTGATCTGCGGAAGGCAGAACCGTCCCGAGAGGGTTTTGAGGGGGTGTATCACCCCCCAACTCCGGAAAACAGTCGGCAAAATGGGAAAAAAGTTGATTAATTTAATTTTATTTATTTTTGATTATTTTTTGTTTTGAAGAGAAGTATTATATT
Organism: Pemphigus obesinymphae; assembly: GCA_025469235.1. Classification (NCBI taxonomy): domain Eukaryota; kingdom Metazoa; phylum Arthropoda; class Insecta; order Hemiptera; family Aphididae; genus Pemphigus; species Pemphigus obesinymphae. The sequence continues at coordinate 98,379 of JAIPRL010000041.1, read as the reverse complement.
ATTTATTTACATTTTCACCCACCCCCCTCAAACATTTTTTTCCTAGAGACGACTTTAACGGACTAAATAACGTAAAAATATATCGGGAAGTATAACTACCTACCGTATACTCTCTACTACAGTCCTGATTAAGTATTAGTCTTATTTTATCAGATTTTTTTACTATAAGAAAATAGATGTATTTGTTTTTTAAGAATTTTCAACATCTAATAAAATATTTTTATTACAAAATATATTGTTGTAAAACCAAACTTTGTTTTGTTTAGAATCTAAAATATACGAGGATTTATATTGTATACATATATTTTTTGTGTAATGAGTATATACGTACGTACATTTCAAATCGATGGTGTGATTTCAAGAAATTACTAACTTTATTCATAAAATACTCGCCGTTTTTAAAACAACAAAAAAATTAAATGAAAAATTACATACCTACATAGTTATTGTTTATTTTTGTTATTTACCTATATTATCATTATTTTGAAAACAGCGAATGTGTTTGCGAATAAAGTGAGGAATTTTTTGAAATAACACTCGCAATTGTATAGTCTCCGTCTATCTATCTAATGGGAAATATAGCATAATTACACTACGAAAATAAATGTGGTGAGTACGTTAAAATTAGAGTTAAATACCTATGAAAAATTTTGAAAAGGAGAATATTTTCTAAAAAATGACATATTCTTTTGGTAAAATATCATTTAACAAAAAAGTTACAGCTATTTAAAACAATAAAAACTTAAAATACTGTAACTTTTGTGTTAAACAATATTTTACAGAGAGGATATGTCGTTTTCTAGAAAATACCCTTCTTTTCAATATTGGTAATAGGTGTTACAGTTCTAAATTTAATATGCACGCCACATTCGTTATTTTGCGTACCTAGCGTAATTTTGCTTTATATTGCTTAGTTAGACAGAGAACAAATGTGGGTCTGAAGTTCTGAACACAAATATAAATAACAAGCAATGTAAATACATTTTGTATTTTATGCAAAACAAAGATAAACATAAATGCATATACAGTACTTATATAATATACAATAATGTAATTGAGTTTCTATGTAGTCTTAAGACCACAGTTTTAAAACCGTGCTAATGACTTTTGAGTTTTAATAAAGTTTCAGTAAAAAAAAATCCGAAAATAATATAACTAATTACTAAATTTATATATTGTAAAATAATATGGGTTGCAAAAAAACGCATCTCATTTAAATAGTTATTAAATAACAAAAATGATATGTCCTGTAAATTGTTATACGTATAATAATAATATTGAAAATTCTTTGTGTACCTTTTCAGATGTATCGCTTTCTTAAATTCCAAAACTGTAAATAGCTAATTCAAAATTCGGCATCTGCAAGTGATTCAAACAATACTCTAAACATGTAATGATTATATTAGACGTCTTGTGATTCTATATATAAGATTTTTATGTGTACAACACTGTGCATAATATGTTTTTTTTTTGTCTTATGTAATACCCACCATTGATTATTCATTGATTATCAGTAACTGGTAATAATATACTAATATTACTGAGATCATTTGATTCATTTAGATTATATTGGTTATTAAATTTAATTACGATGTGATATAATTTAAACGATTGCATTTGTTTTTAAAGATTACTTAAATATACTTGTATGTATATAATTGCAGTGCACACAACCCATGATAATAATAACTTACAATTAGTTAAAGAAAAAATAAAATAAATACAGGTAAATCGATAAATTTAAAATGCTGGACATAACTTACAATATTTTTATCATGACAAAAGTTAACTATATAGAAACTAAACATTTGATTATAATATGAATAATTCGCCTAAAAACTGAAAAACTGCTTAAAATATGAATCTACAATCACATAATTTTAATTGTTCATCCTGTAGAATGTAGAGTAACCTATAGGTTATATTATACAAAGGTACAAAATGAAATTTTTATGGAGCTATAAGTCTCGATTAAAGGCTACATAAATGTTGGATGTCGAATGATTTTATATTTTATATTTTTTTTTTATTTATTTTATATTTTATATTTATTTTATATTTAACTTATGATATAATATAACGTTTAAATATATATTTTTTAAATGTACCCATTTGGTTTTTATTAACTTGTATACATAATACAATCTATATTATCTATATATGTACATATATAAGCATTTAAATTTTATAGCTATAATTTAAATTATTGTAGTCGGCAGTTGGAGTGTATAACATGATATATTATATAGAATGCAAACATTTTTATTTCAGGCGTATTGATCGACTTCATTTCCATCCCGGTAACTGTTGGCTTCACATCGGCTACGTCCGTTATCATAGCAGTATCGCAGTTGAAGGGACTTTTAGGCTTAAAGTTTGAATCATCAAGCTTTTTGGATTGTCTGCTAAAAGTGTATAAAAATATTGGTAAATACAGTCCCAACGATACGATTCTAGGAGTCACTTCTATCGTCATACTACTATTGCTCCGAGTAAGTTTATATAACTTAATTTTAGGTTAATTTAATTTATAAAGGTATAAAAGTGTTCTAATGATGTTTCGGCTTTTAGAAAGTGAAAGACATTAAATTATTTAGTCCTAATGGTAAGCCATCCAACAAACAAAGGACGATTATGAAAGGGCTGTGGCTGCTCTCGATATCTAGAAACGCTTTGATCGTGCTTGCTTGTTCGATGATTGCATATTGGTCTCACACTCCGGATTCAAAACCTTATGTGACATTAATAGGTAATATACACATAACACAATATTACATTATATTTATTAGTTTACGTGGATGATTATTGATGATATTAGTATTTCTTTTTCTATTTCTCGAAATTGTGTTTTGTAATAAATTAGGGGCGTGTAATTTATCTCGAGATCTTGAAAGGAATATACCAAATTTCCTCTTCCCATTTAATATATTATTTACTTACTATTTTTAAAATTCGTTTTGTGCCAAGTTTAAGCTACGTATAGTAGGCATTATACTTGATATTTTGTACTTGTTTGAAACTAGGTATATAGATTTTAAAAAATGCAGGGGATCTGAGGCTAATTGTTACTTGGGTTGGTTGTCACAATGTTAATAACTCTGCAAATTATGGGGTTTATTTTCGTTATGTTTACTATAGGTACATTATTAAAATGATTAAAATAATTTTATCTCGGCGAGCAACCGATTATAGCCGTTTGTAAAATTTTACGCCGAAAAAAGTGAATTTTATGTTACTAAGTAATTTTTATACGTAAATGCATTTTATACTTGTCATTTATATATTTTTACTAACGTAGTTTTTGTTAACTCAAAAAATAACTAGTTTATTTGGTGTGTTATTGTCTACTTTGTTGATAAGTGATAAGCTGTAAAGATAATTTTTTTTCAAAATGTAGAATGGAATTTGTTGTTGTCATAAATTACGGGTGGCTGATTGTCCCGTGTATGTATTATATATGCATATATACAACTAAATATAATTTAAATTTGTTATTGTTAATTATTTTATGGATTTAATTTATTTCCTTTGAGTACCTACTTTTAAATTTGATACAAATTTAACAAAATAAAAGTTAAATTTTCATGTGATTTGTTATTTGATTTACCTGAGACTTCCAACCCCAAGATGCATGATAAGTGCATTATTGAACGAGTACGTTATGAAAGGTGTTCTACCTAATGACAACTCAGTATTTAAATGATTAATTTTATTTAGATTTGTTATATAGAAGTCGATATAAAAGTATAGAAATAAATTATACTAGAAATATTGTTAAGGGGATGAAAGCGACGATCGTCTGTCTCTCTCTATCACACACGTAACATTTAGACCATTTATATTTCTAGTGATGTGATAAGGATTATAAAAATTAATCTGAATTTGTCGTAATGTCTACTTTAGATCGATTTTCCAACATTTTTGATTTTTTTCTGCCTAAGTACGCTGAAAATTAAGTTAATGTATTCGGACATTTAAAAATTGACATTTTAAAATTTTGTGAAAATGAAGGAAAAATAATTTAAAAAGCAATAAAGTAGTTCTAAAGTAGATTTTAGAATCCTATCGCATTACTAGGACAATCGGTATGTTGGAAATGGTATTTAGTGTATTTTCAAATACGGTAGCCGTATTTATTGTATTTATTGACATGTGTCTGTGCGTGCGAATGAACACACCATTATTATGCCGAACATATTTACACATACTAAAGACCAAATACTACTCACACAAATACATTGCGTAACGTGAATAATTCAAATAATTGCCTATACACAACTCCTTAATAAATGACCGCTTCCAATCTCCTTAAGTAGAGTCGGTTATCACAAATTCCATATATTTTTAAAACATTTAAAAATTTATTTTCACTAAATATTAGTGTCTGATATTTTTATAGGAAGTTCTCAAGACGGTATATTTAATAATACACAAAAAAAATATAATATAAAAAAAAATTTTAAATTTGTAAAAAATTTAAGGTGTAAAATCTGTGACAATTATACCCGGTCTCCCCTACTTCTCTTTTGCAAGAATGAAGGAAAAACGAATTTTTTGTGATTAAAAAACGATTAAAAAAATTAAAAAAAAGAAAGGTGTTTATATATATATATATTTTTGCGTCCCTTCCTCTAATTCAAGCACTGATATAACATATGTTGTTTTACCGCGTTTATATTAATATTAATCCCTTAAATCATTTAATGTTATTACGTTGACTAAAAATGAAAATTGAAATTGATTTTCCACGAATATTCATCCTAAAGAATTGTCATCAAGGATACGGATTACGGATTTTCAGTATATGACGTCAATACCTATATGGTTGTATATTATCTGTTTAGAAAATATTGTGCTCTTTCAACCTTTTGATTATCTAATTTGAAATGTTTTATTATCTGAATTCTACGAGGGAAAAAAAACGTTTAATTTGCACAATATTCGTTATGTAAAAATTTTTATGTAAGTACTGTCATGCAATATGAAGTAGGTACTAGAGATCTGCACGGTCCGAATTTTTTCGGCCCAGCCTGAGTTTTCATAATAAAAGCCCGGCCCGAGTATTCATAATAAAAGCCCGGCCCGAGTGTTTATCATTAAACCCGCCCGGCCCGAACAAAAAAAATCTCAAAAATTTTCCATCTTGATCCAAAAAAGTTTCATTAAAAAAAACCCGACTTCGGTCGGGTATTCAGTGTCAAAGATTGAACCAGCTATGCTCA
>JAIPRL010000041.1:67596-93057 GCA_025469235.1 Pemphigus obesinymphae | reverse complement strand
AATATATAAACATTTTTGTACGTCGTGCTGTTAAATTTTCAATTCTTGTATGCGATGTATACACGCTGTTGAGTAGTAGTGATAGAAGAAAATGAGCCTCACTAAACTTGTGACCTTTACTATCGATACGTGAATCCGGTTGTTGTCTTAATGGCTGGAGTATAGTTAATTATTTCATTAATTTTGCCCCTTTCTGTTTATAATATTACAAACCCTATTATAAAAATATAAATCGGTTATATAATCTTATAACTGTTAATTATTCAAATTTAAACGTTTTGTATGCTAATAAAATTAATAGATTATTACATTAATTAATTAATTAATTAATTAATATTACATTAATACATTATTATGTAAATATAAACAAAATTACTGTGAATATGATGAAAATGCAAATTAATGCAAGCTTATAAACCTCCCTATACGACTTTGAACTAATTATCATCATTTTATTTTTCTCATGATTATTTTGTTATAAATAAATTGTTTAGAAAAGTAATTGTACATTTGCCCCATTGTACTAAATATATGTTTAAATTAAGGTTTTACATTATTTTCCACTTTACAAATGATCTTAATTCTATGTTAAAACTAATACAAAACTATGATTATTATTCTTATATTATAATGGCATACCAATAATTTGCAGTATAAAGTGCAGAAATAATAGTTGAAAGGATCAGAAATAAGTATAGAATAAAATTGTTTAATGTTAATTGATACAAGTAAATAATATTATATTTATTATAAATCTGTGAAAAATACAAGAAATATAAATTTACTGAGTTTTATAATATACATTTGTAATCATTGGCTGTATATTATAAACATTAATTGTAAATAATTTATACAATTTGATGCAAACAAAATTTAAATTATTATAATAAACTTTCATTTCTACGAGTACAACTGTTTTATTTTTCATAATAAGTTATAACTATGGAGTAGAGTAGCTACATATGGCCATCTTTAGATTTTTTTCTATTAATATTACATTTATTCTCTCTAACATTATTGAAGAAAATTAAAAATTAAACTACATATATTATATGCTTTATAAGTTTACCAATCTGTAATTTAAATTTCAGTCTTAAATACATTATGAAATGATAAATGGGTATTATTATTTTTTTATTGCATTTATTTTCTCCTTTTATGACCATCACAAAAGTATCTATGGCCAGTAATTTTACCCACCTATGGCCACTGTAATTTTTCTTAAATAAATAATATTTATATTATAGATAAGTACCTACCTACATACATAATAATGGTAAACAAAACATGTTTATTAATGAAATGCAAACAAATAAGAAAATATTTTATTTTTAATCAAACAAATTATGAAATTAAAAACAAATAGGTAACCCTGGTAATTAAATTAATTATTAACTAAATAATTATTTGATTAATAGATAGCTTTATAAATGAAATGAGCAATTTTTAAGTAATTTTATAAAAAAGAATAATATATTTTTATTTGTAGGTATAAAATATACTACCTATGTAGATTTATGTTATAAATATCATATTATAATTTTTAGTAAAATGTACGTAATACAATATTATATACACCTATAATTGTATGTATGTACCTACAAGTATGTATAATAAATTACGATTCTTATTGTGTGTGTAAACTGTAAATTTGAGTTGTAGACGTTTATCGAGGATTTATGATTTTCAGACAGGTGTTTAAAGTTATTTCAGTCCGTTACTGATTATATTTTCTAGAAAATAAATAGCCGTATTAAGCACCTTTCTTATCCATTAAAAGACAGTTTAGTCAAAACCTTTGTCCTATATTGTTATACTTTATTTATTATATTTCATAGAAAACATACAATAAAAAAAAAAAAATCGAAAAACGCATTTCCACACGTAAAATAAAATAATTCCCTAAATTACTATCATAAATATCATAGTATCATAAATACTATCATATCGTTTTACTATCATAATACGTAAAATATATATTATAATAATAATAATAATAATAAATAATTATAATTTAAACAATGATAATCATTTATATATAATATAAGAAGTCCTGACTGACTTATTCATAATCAATGCATAGCCTAAACTATGATAGCTAATGACTTGAAATTTTCAAGATATGAAAGTATGTATCATAGTCTAGGTGTGCAATAAAAAAGGATTTTGAAAAATTTTGATTTTAAGGAATTGAATTGGCAAAAAACAAAATTGTATGTGTAAATTCTATACTTATTATGTTGTATTATATTATATTAGAGTTTCCCGGGTAACAATTTATACATATTTCTTTATTTATACAGATTCATATATATTTTTTTCATTGAACCCAAGCAATAAAGAATTATATTTCTCACTATGATAATGAATGATGGTCAAGAATACGAGAACAAGGGTTTTTTGTATTCTACTGCTGACATTATCTTTTGAGAAAATTATTTTTTATTGCATTAACTTATATATTTTCTACACTAAAGTATTGTGGACGTAGCTGCGATGGTTAACTCACAATGTAACACCCAAAAGGAATTCCACGCTCACAATATTTTTCACAGACAACGCCTTGCGGGTATAGCTATAATATATAAAATGATAAACTGAGGTATCAATGCATAGCCGCTGGGTCTAGAGACTTGAAATTTTGCACAGAGGTTCCTTATACAACATAAGGGAGCACTAAGAAAGAATTTTTTTTAAAAAAATGGGTGTTGAATTTATAAAAAAAAATTAAAGGCTTAATAAAATATGTTAGATAACGTTTCTTACTGAAATTTAAATATTCATAACGTTATTTTAAGTGATTTACACTTAAAAAGACATTGCTGTATGATGAGTTACACCCAAAATTAGTTGAACAATCACGGCTACACTTTTAGATGGATGAAAGACTGCCCATTAACTATTTAAGTTGCCACTAAATCTAAATACCATTAAGACTCCTACATGTAACATTAATAAACAATCAATTTCAGCAAGAGTTTTGAAAGAATGTGAGCTTATTGTTTAGGATGGAAGCTCAATGTCACATAAGAAAGGATTGGAAAGTTTGAACAACTGCCTAAAAGATTTGAGAAATTCTAATTTAATAATGAGAGGAGTCACATTGTTAGCTGGAAATTTTTAGCAAACACTACTATTCAAACTTATAGGAAAGCATGCTAATGAGGTGGCAGCATATGCATAAAGTATTTGTATCTGTGGTCTTAAATAAAAAAAGCTCTCTCTTACAAAAATACGAGGGTACATTTGAGAGGAGACAGTAATGCTGGACATTTTTCTGAAGTTCCCATAAAAACAGGAGAAGGAAATTACCTAGAATCTGGAGAAAAAATTACTTTACCTTCAGGATTAGGGGGCTTTTTTACATCAATTTGGCTGTAATTTTTTTGTTTCCACTTTTGCACAACTTCATCTAGCCAATAATAATTAATATTATATATTATAATAATATAATCACCCGCTGACTAAAAATTTGAGCGCCATGTTAACTTTCATTTTTTCAATTCTCCCCGGTATAACGTGTTGTTCAGTAAGCAGCATTTTTATATCATTGATGGTGCTATCAAGTTTGAAAACTTCAATCAAGTATTTCTACTAGGCTTCTTTTTGGACATTATTGATGGAAAATAACAAATTTTTTTGAATTAAATTATTTCTTACACCCTTGAGAAGATGAGGCGGATCAAATAAAGAATAATTTTGACTCTATTTTTAACTCCAGAACAATCACATTCAATTTCATAAAAATCTTCTTTATATAATTCATTATTTCTCAAATAATAGGCCTTAGTTTCTTCATGCAACAGTTTTATTGCTCCTTTATTATTTGTACCTTGATCGCATACTATAGCAATGGTATAGTAAATGGCTTCAAGACCAGTTTCTTGAATATTACTAACCTCTTTTTTAATCAAAGCACATAATTTGTACTTATTTGTTGCTCCTTTGACAAAAAAGTATACAATGGGCTGCTTAAAGTTTTTAGTAATACTTTTCACCATAAATAAGAGAGAATGATCTGCAAATTGCTGTGTGGTAAAACAGCCATCATTTTCAAAACCATAAATTTTTCCTCATGCTTCATTATAATGAATTTCAGCACTTAAATTTATTTCGTCAAACATTAATGTGCAATATATTTTTTTAAGCTTCAACTTTTTTACATTTTCTTTTAAGACTTCAAACAAGATTCTTGTCTATACCAGGCTCAATTGGAACTTTGGACAATAATGTTGAAAGTAAGCGACGACTTGGCAAGATGAATAAAGAAGACAGTAGACAATAACATTTTGGACTTATTTTATACGACAAACTTAATAATTTTTCATCCAGTGTGAATCGTCGTCCTTTATTTTTTTTTCTACTTTCTATAATTTGTAGGTTAGTATACAATGTTGCTGCTAGTGAAAGTGTTTTGGACAAGTTATTAATAATATAGTGATTGGACATATTTTCAGTTGCTTTCAGACGTTGTTTAAAAGATTTTTTCTTTAATGTCTCACAACGTAGTTTTTTTTTGTAAAATTAAGCTGTCTGCATATAAAGATTTACATTTGAGAGTAAATTTTTTGTTTAATACGCACACAGATTTTAACCAACAATCCTAAAATAAATAGATTAAAAATATATGTAATAAGAAAATAATTTTAAAAGAAATATGGAGGATATAAATTCTTTACCAGTTCTTGTAAATAAGTATTCTACTTTACTTCTACGTCAGATAGTATTTCAACACCAGAAATATCTAAATCGCATGATCTTACATCAATATAAGCTAAAAAAAAAAAAAGATTTTTGTTAATACTTAATATTAAATATTTTAATAGTATTAAATTAATACTTACATGTTGACTGAAGCTCAATTAATAACGGGGAACTGGTATTTACATTGACGGTCGAATTTGGAGTCATAATAAGATCGTCAGATATTGAGTCATTAACATTTGGGATTAATATGACATCATCGTCAGCTGGAAACATATATATATATATATATTAATATTAAGTTACAAATTGCTTTACTGAAAATATTTGTTCGTACTTTGAATTGAAATGGCCGGTCTAACATTTGGCAACGCATTGGATCTCAAGGTTTTTGTCCCAGAACTAAAATTATCAGCACTAAAGTGGTTAGAACATATCCTGCGTTTTTCGTAAATAATACGAGGTTCAACATGGTCCCCAGTTCCCAATATTTTCACCCATTTTTGAAACATCTCCAAATTTTTATTTGGGTTGGGAAACCTAAGCGATGATCCACATATAATGATATAAAATATATGAAATTATTAGTAGGTACACAAAATAAATGTTAATGAGTGGAATACTTGAATTAGGTAGAGAATAACAAAAAATGAGAGTATTGGTGAAATGATCAGATACACCATATAACATGTAGGTAGGTATATGTAATTTATAATTCTTTACCAAAAAAAAGAAAATAGTAAATTTTTTTGTTTTCAGAAAAATGCAAAAAATGTACAGTGGAACTCTGGCTATTTGGCGCAATATGTAAATGTTAATAACCAAAAATATAAATATACTCGCCCTTAAATACACAGCCTTCCACACAACATTTAATTGCTGCGCGAACCATATTACACAATTATAAAAATAAAGGTAGGTAGGAAACAACAAAAAGTTAAAACAATATTAATATAAAATATATTAATACAAATCTTAACACTAAGTAGAGCAATTAAAATATAAGTAAATCGAAAATTATTTAAAAAAAGTAAAATTCGACAAATGGAGAAAGTACTAGAAAAAGTCAAACAAGAGTACATAACACAAATCGACAGTCGTAAACAAAATAACGTAAAAATCGCACACATGAGTCTAGCGCCGTCGCATCCTTATCGTTATGTTTATACAATATTTTGAAGGTTATGGTGACTAGAGCGCTTCACGTGCCTGGTGACAGGAACTAGATTCAATGTCCATTTACGTGTATACAAGTACCCCCTGGATTGAACTCTATAGTTCAATAGTTATATAGTTATCATATAGTTCAATGTATCTAATGCCAATAACTTTTAAATAACACGGTAAGTTACTATTAATAAAGGTAGTGATAAAGTCACATTATATTCATATTTTAATGATTCTGATAAATGATCTTGGTTCAGTGTAAAGATACACACGTTTAATTAAAAATGCATGACATTAATAAGTTTACCCCTTCCGTAATTCTCATTATCACTTATCACACAACATTATTTTACGAATATTTGGATATAAGTTCAAACTATAAACGCCTCTTCCAAAATCTATGGTTTTCTATTGGAACAATCTTATAACCATGGAATATATACTGAGCTGAATTTGAACATAACTTCATATATCAAAATTAAACACATTCGTCTTATTATTTTTGTGGTTATATTTTTCAATTATCATTGTCTATCGATTCATAAGACACAATTATTGACCAAAGATAAATTGCATTAAGTTCTTTGTTAAGATTTCAAGAATAACTAATTAAATACGCCGGGATTATCTAAGTAAAGTACAGTAGTAAGTTTTTCTTTAAAAAAATTCATAGATTGTAATTTGTAATACCTGTATTTGGTATAATATATTTTTAATGTTTTATAACCAAGGCAAAAATTGACAATAGCTATTATTTTTACTGTAATTACATTAAACATACTATTTATAGGTTTATTTGAAGAAATGGCATCGAAATTAGTTGATTTAAATAATGAAAGCAATAGATTAAGTACATTTGTTGGATGGCCACCATCTTCTATCGTAAGTTCTAACACTTTAGCAGCTGCTGGATTCCATTACATCAAACTTACTGATACAGTAATTATAATTATATTGTTACATTTTATGAGATATTAAAAAAAATGTCGGAAATCTTATAATATTACAATTATTTATTGTATTTTAGGTTAGGTGTGCCTTTTGTAATATAGATATTAGTGATTCAAAATTTGATTATAATATTGATGATTATAAACGCCATAATCCCAATTGTAAATTCATTCTTGGCAAAGATTGTTTGAATATTCCATTAATTGAAGGTATTCAATTGAGACAACAGTTTATTGATGACCATAAGGAAAAAGGTTTGTTTTTGTAACTCTAAATTATCTATTTAACGTATATAAAAATTTCAATATTATCGGTGAAGAAATACATATTAGTTTTATAATATATTCATGTAGTTAATAACATTTTAAAATTAATTTTATAATAATTAGTACCTATTTAAGTAGGATTGTTAGGTTAAAAAAAAAATTAATCTAAAAAGTAAAGCTAATCGGAGATTAAGTTTCATGTAAATTACTTGGTCAGTGATCTAGGAGGTCAAACCTCTAGTAATGATCCTTATTTTTTAACATAAAATATTTATTTTATTTTATATATTTATTCTAATTTTGTATTAATTTTACTAATTTTATTATAATAAATTATTATATATATAATATGTATACATTTAACTGTATAAAAAATATTTATGTTCCTATCAGCTCTTTCAGAAATAAAAAAAAAATAGGTACTGGTACTTACAGATTAATTTTTCAGAATATAGATACATAAAATTCATTATAAATTTGATATTTTCATTATATTAATTTAGCACCTTTTTCTATAATTTAATAATTTTTTTTTTTAATGATAAAGGTGAGCTTATTGACATTCGAAATTTAGGAGTAAGAGCACACAGAGTAGCTATTCATTTAAAGTATAGTTCATATTGTGATCGGTTGGAAACATTTAAAAATTGGAAAAATGAAGCGCAGAAACCTGATGTATTGGCTACAGCAGGATTTTTTTTTACTGGTATATACTTATAATTAATTAATATTATAATAATTATAATTTGTAAATTATGTGTCTGTAAATAAATTAGTTAAAAATTATATTCTTAAAAGTTATTTAAATTTTATACTCTATCCAGAATAAGAGCATTACTGGACGGCGACGATTAAATGACATCAATTGCATCCCTCACTGAATTAACCAACTATTATTCATACATATATCTGTGTAATATATGGCACTATGAGATGTATAAACTACAATGTATGAAATATTACACTATACCGCGGGCCACTCAGCCAGTTACTAAAGGTGCTATTCCACTGCGGGCCATGTTAGCGTATTTTGAGTTGAGGGTATGAAATGACATTCCCCGATTGGTCAATTCATGTTATCGACCAATTAATACCATAAGTTACCGTAAAGTTTAAATATTTGAACTCGATCGACGTGTGGTTACAGCGTTTACTGCGTGTCCATACTAGATTCTGTGATAATAGTATATTATATTATATTATGATAATAATTTTAAATTTATCAGTTTGTATTTAATATTATTTTGCTTTCATTTTAATTAAACATTTATTTAATTAGTTTGATAATAAAATGATAAATACTATTATTACTATTATATCATATTATGCTATCAATATCATATGATAATTTAATTAATTATACAAAATATATTATACCACACTAGACTCCTAGAACCATAAATAACGTTGTACGCGAACACAAAGCAGCAGTGGAATAGCGCCTTAAGTAGGCACAATTGACATACAATTATTTGTATGCATCAGTTGTCAATATTAGAATAATATGAAGCTTCAGATATTGATCTGGGAGGCCAAAACACAGGATGAAACACATGCACAGAAGTTGGCCGCCCGATATTGCTCTTATTCTTGATGGCCTATATAAGATTTTAAAATTAAAGCTTTAATTTTAATTCACAAATTTTTTTTAAAAAATATGCATAATTAAATTTGTATTCTTATGTTATGTTTAAAAACTCACTTAAACCATAGATCTTAAATATACATTTATTACTTGTTAAATTATTTAGAATTATTATCAGATCTATCCATAATATTGGTATTTTCTTCACAGTTTTCTATCATATCTGTGTAAATAGTATTTACTTGAGAACCATGATCAAGATAATTATGATATACCTAATAATAAATTTGTTTGAATCGAATATTTTGGTACAAGAACATGTTGAGAGAGGCTTATATTATTACATAACAAATTAGATAAATTTTTGAGATAATAACTTCAAACATTTTTAGCAAAATTGACAATTTAGAGATTGGCCTATAGTTTTTATAGTACTACTAACTTTTTTGTCTTGATAAATGATAACTAGTATACTTTCATACTTTCTATATAATTTAACAAAAAAAATTTAGCAAAACCACCAAATTGATTAAAAATTATATGTTTAAACCCTCATATATGCTAAAATATATATGAGTATATTATTATAATTATAGTAAATATAAATATTTTTGTCTAGGAAGTAATATAAAAATGCAAATACATTAAATGTAAGGAATTGGTAATTACTAATTATTATTTATAAGTAGATTATATATGTTACTGTCAATATTGGTAATCAATTATTTTCAGCAATGATTATTCATTATTGAAAATGTCTAATTCTGCGAGACAATGTAAAATTGTCTAGACATTACATAAAATGAATACAATTTATAGCTAAAGTAGGCAATATTTAATTCATTTATTATAATAATAGTTTAATAATTACTATTAGAAAAACTACTATTGCATAGTTAGGTTGGAATTTTTACCTTACCTTTTTATCTGCAAAAAATGTAATGTGTTTGGGTAAGTTTAGTATATTATAATACATATAACTATTTTCGGCCAAGCTGGATCATTATCTTGTTTTGCTCACTTGGACAGTATAATTCAAAAATATCCCCCAATTTCTTTTGAAACAAAATATGATATTAGTTACAGATTAAATGTAATTAAATTAAATTGCACTATATCATACTTAATAAAAAATATCACATACATAAACCAATAACAACTGACTGAAAGTTTGTAATACATTTATTTTTTTTAGAGGCAAAAGGTAATATACATACTTTGGTGTTGAGTTACTTGTAGAATTATTTATATGTATAAATAAATACCCAGTTTCTACAAAATAATTTGTTTTTATTTAACAAATACGTATTTCGAAAACAATGTTTTGTTTTTTAAACAACTACTGTTAGTTGTTTAACACTGAAGATGAAAACATTGTTTTTGAAATACGTATTTGTTAAATAAAAACAAATTATTTTCTAGAAACTGGGTATTTATTTATACATAGGTAATATACAGTTTTATGTGCATTAAATCAATAATATATAAATAAAAATACTAATAAATGATATTGATTAAACTTATCAGTCATTTATGCAAATATACACTGATTTCTCACAATGACTGGTGTGCATTGGCATTACTGACATCACTTAGTTTTTATTTACATTAATAGAATTTCAGATATGAATGATAATATATATATATAATAATTTATGGAAACTAAATAAATTATTGCAGGTAATAATGATGCAGTTCGTTGTTTTTACTGTAATGGAGGTTTTAAAAATTGGGAGAAATCTGATAAACCATTGTTTGAGCATGCATTATGGTTTCCACATTGTAGATACTTAAATTTGACCATAGGTGAAAAATTCTTGGATGAGAGTATGGTCGATAGATTCAATGCGCTTTTGTGTAGACCTAGAACTGAGGATACAACATCATCGACTCAAGAGGTATATCTATAATTTCAATGTAGCATATTATTAAGAGTTACTTATATGTAGAAAATATAACAACATAGAGTTAAAACACCTATTATAAAATATTTAAAAGAAAACATTTTGGATACAATCTCATAAGATTTTTAACCTTCTTTTATTCTAGAGCACAATGTAAAATGTACAAAAATCTTTTAATTTTTATTTTTAAATCACTGTAACTTTTTTATTAATTAATATTTTGTAAAATCCTTATGAGATTGTCTTTATAATATTGTTTTCTATATTGTTTGAATATAGGTATTTGAACTCTAAAATCACTTTAAGAGGTCATTATGTTTGTTTTTCGTAAACATGTTTTTAGTATTGAAAATCATTGGTGTCAGTGGCATCCTTTTAATTATATTATAAATAAAATATAAATAGAACAAATTGTGGACTTCAAACCAAAATGTGCTTATTGAGAACATGAAATTGTTAAAGATAGAATTCACAAACTTCATATGGTTTTTTCTTCTTCTGCAAATAAAGTCTTATTATTATTGTTAGAAGTAAAAATAAACAAAGTTTTTCAATTAAAAATATGTTAATATGAGTAAAGTTTTGCGGGTATTTTATTATTATAGAATTAATATATATAATTATAGTTATTAAGAATAATAATAATAATAATAAAATATGTTATGAACCACCAAAAGGTATAATACGTTACTATTATCAATTTAGAACCTATTTGTTTCAAATCCACAATATTACAATATTTAGAATATTTTGAAGATTTTTAATTTATTTTATTAATTTAGTGTTTTAATAGATTAGGGTAGATACACGTCAACAATTATTATAAATAAAAATCCTTGTTAAATATTCTAAAATAATGAGTGTATTATGTTTAATTAATAAACCCAAAATATATTATCAAATTTAAATTTGTGAAACCTATATGCAAACCATATTATATTATATTGACCAAATTTTCTAAATATTACCTTCGCTGTAGTATAGTCCATTTATATTATTAGGAATATAAATAAGTAAATTCAAGTATTTCAAAATTCATTAAATATCAAAATCATAAAATCTATATTCATTTATATTAACTACATATAGTGGAGTAAATATTTCGTATGACATTTTCAGATATGGAAATTTTTAATTGAATTATCCCTATGTACATTATTAGTTGAATAATGTGTAATTAGAAGAAAACTCATTTTAAATTACCTTTATAATTTACAAATATGACTATTATTGTACTATATCGTTTTTAATTTTGTTTATATATATAATATATAAATACAACTAGGTGCTACATAAATATGTGTGAAGTTTTTATTGAGAAAATACTCATTTTCATTGAATAATTCTTAATAAAAAAGAATATTTGTATATTAATAAACATTATAATGCCATTTAACTTTTAACATTTTATATTTTATAGGGACAGGAGCTTAGTATTTATCAAACCGATAACTTTTTATCAGATAATATGGATTCATTTCCTGATGGGTATTTATTAAACAAAAAAAGATGATAATTAAGTATTATAACAAGTGTTTTAATTTAGAGATACGATGACTCTGGGAGAGTTTAATAGAAGGCAACGATTAATGACAGAAACAAATAATGCTCATAATCATAATAATTCACCTGATACTTCTATTTTCACTAGTGAAAATTTTGAGAATGTGTAAGTAAATAAATTATTTTACTAATGGATATTATATGATAAACAAAAAATCAAGATATTAACTAAAAATTAAAACAAATATTTAAAATTAGAGCATCAGTAATGTTGGAAGAATATAATAGAAGGGAACATCCAGATAATCAATATGCTTATAACAACCCGTTTGATATTTTTCGTGAATCTACTCCTGACTTTTATCAGTAAGTAAACAAATTATTATATACTTAAGTATAATTAAATTATGACTACTTTCTAATGTTGTTGTACAAACATTTAGATTTTTTTATAGAAACTTTGAAATTATAGAAAACAATGCAGATTCGGGTTTAGAAAATTTTATAGTACTTCATAGTCAAAATGAAATCGGAGCTCCTAATACAAACGAATTTGCAGTTTTAGCTGAAAGTCTTAATTTATATCCATTTAATGATGTCAAAATGAAAGGTATTTTAATTAAATAATAATTGTTATACTTAAATTTGGATTGTATGTTTAAGACTTATCTTAATTAAAATGATGTATAATTTTTGTAACTCAAATTCTAGAAGATGTTGATAAAACAAATATTGCATCGAAGGACACAAATTTAACTCAGTCGGGTAATATCAATAATATTATAACCTAGTTTATAAATAACCTGAATAAAAATGTATTTTATGAAAAATAATTAGTTTATATAATAGGTTACATTATGTTGCATTATGCAATGTGCATTATGTTGTTTTGTAATCCTAAAATTACTTAAGATGTTAGGCAATATTGAATATTTCACAAATATTATATTATTAAATAATTTTTAAAAATACTTACATATTGATTAATCATATTATTTAGATTTTGTTATAACTAAGAGTGTTGGAATTTATTTTTATGTGTTATAGGTAATGTAGAAAATTTGGGCATTCTATAGAATGTCCAATGTATATCTGGTAATGTAAATTGTGAAGTATAATTATAATTATAATTACCATAATATTTGTCATTTTACATTATCAGAAGTATATAAACTATTATTAAATTACCTAATAATGGTATTTTTATCATAAATTATTATTATAAATTGAAAATATTTTAATAGAGAGTTTTAATAATAATAATATTATAATAATAATTTTAATTTAAGAGTGCACTAAAAATAAAAATAAAAGTTCATAAATTATAATCATCACATATACGATTAAGTACTATATATACATTACACATATTCAATTATTTTATAAAGTATACATAGATATGTATTGCGTCCACTGTGTGATATTTACAAAAATTAGGACAACAGAAGACCGTCTTTCAAATGTATATAGTTGTAATAAATTTGTAATTTGTAAAGAATCCTATATAAATATTGAAGATGTACCTCAAACGATAATTGTTCAATGAGAAAGGTTGCTTACAAATATTCTAATTTGGGTAGTTAAGTCTACAAACGTATATTTGTGTGAAATAAATATAAAATTTGAAAATGCAAGTGTAAAGCAGTGGAAAGGTTATGCTTGTCAAAATGTCATTCAACTCATTCAAGTAGTAGATACATGTGAAATATGGTAATATATGAAACACATAATAATAAAATATTTTAAATTTATAATAATACTTTGCAATAAAAATATCATTATGAAGTAATTCAATATTAGTTTATGTAATTCTAATATTATAAAATTATATATATTGGAGTATTATATTTCACAATTTCTATTGCCCGATATATCTTTGGCATTGTATACATTGCCAAAATTTTCTACAGTGCCTATAGCATATATATATATATATATATATATATTATGTACTTTTTATAATATATGTAATTTCACCAGATAAATTCGATCGTATAAAATGGATGGAATAATAGCCATTTCTTATTCTCTTCTGTGTATTCTTTTGAGACCATTATTAGTGAAGTGTAGTTTATACGTACATTCTTGATATATATTATTTGTACATGCGTTGGTTCACCAAATTAAATTTTTTTAACCATGGTCTTTATTATCAATCGTTCGATGACCAATCGCTGCGTTAAGTCACAGAAAGAGTATGTTAAATTTAACATTTTCTATGGTTAAGCGTCAGTGTGGTACATGTGCATATTATGATGTATGTTAGATATCTTGAAGATGATTCATTGATCATGATGGCCACATCAGTACAGATGGCTATATCCAGTGTGTATGATTTAAAAAAAAATGATGTATGGATAGGAAAAAATATGATAATCTGCATGTATTAGCTTATATTTTTTAATATTTTATTTGTGTTTATTGTTGTTTTTCTTTTTATATTCTGCAGCAATAATATTAATATATTTATTTCATGAAAATAGCATGAAGAGTTAGAAAAAAAACAATTTTTTTTACATTTTAGATTCTGAGCATAGTGAGGAATGTATTGGTATTACAATGATATGGTTTTTTTCTGTACATATAAACATTTTAGGCTGAAGTAAAAGTTTTCAGGTATAAAGCTTTTTGATCTGAAAGTGAACTCGTTAATATTTTGGTACAATTAAAATAGTAAAAACTATTTATGTAGAAAATATTTGAACCTAAATACCTATGTAAATTGTTGATGTCTTTCACTCCATTGCATGGTGCTATTCACACATATAAATGACGGGAAATATAAAAATGTAGTCTATCCAATGTACAAACACGGGGGGGGGGGGCGAGTATATACTATACACCCATCACAAAAGATTACCTTTATGTTTGCAGGGTAATATTTTGTATTATATTTGGTTTACAATGTTTCACGAAATATTATGGTTTATACATGCTGTGTAAGATAAAGCATTTTTGGATTTTTTCGCCCTATTCTAATTTTTATAAGCTAATAATATAAAAATATATATTTAAAAATAGAACTTTTCCTTTAAGCTTAAGTGGACTCTATACATGCGTTTCAATGGCATTAAAACATATTCTCGCTTTCTAAGTTCAACTTATCATTAAGTTATCATAGATTCAAAGTATAAATAAAATATGATAGATTAGAAACTTTACTATGTAAGAACATAGAGTTTTTTAGTTAAAATATTTTTTTCATATATATTTTTTTTAATTTGAAAATTTGGAAATTTTACATTTTTTTAATCACAAACTTTTGATGTTGAAATATATATATTGAAGAAATACTTCATGTTTGGTCTTAATTTAAGTTCTTATGATTTATTTAGTGAATTTTTTTTAACTAATTTCTCTATCCTAATATGGCCTAACATCTCCACCTCTTTTACTGTATGCCATTCCCCACCCATCCTATAGAGGGTTAAACACGAGAACTAAACTTATTCAAATAGAGCATAGGGAAAGAGTTTAAATTTAAAGGCTCTCTTCATTTGGGATGAGCCGGGTTCATGGTATACTGTAAAAGACTTGAAGTCGTTAGGCCATGTTAGGGTAGAGAAGTTAGTCTGTGTTAGTGTGAATGTGACCACCTCTGCAAAGGAGGGACAGGCGAAAATACCTATTTACCAAATAAAAGTAAATATTTTTGTAGAATTGAGTCTTCATTTTATTATTTTATTGTCATATAGATAACATAATATATTATATATCTTACCAATTCTTTTATTATATTTGTATCTTATAAAAAAGGACATAAAATAAATATAATTAACAATAAAGTAATTTTTAATAAATTTAAAATTGCTTTTAAAAACACTTTTCTGAAATATTTAAGAACCTATTTTCACTTAGAAAATACT
This sequence comes from Pemphigus obesinymphae, assembly GCA_025469235.1. Lineage (NCBI taxonomy): Eukaryota > Metazoa > Arthropoda > Insecta > Hemiptera > Aphididae > Pemphigus > Pemphigus obesinymphae. The sequence continues at coordinate 77,111 of JAIPRL010000041.1, read as the reverse complement.
AATTGTTGTCTAATACACCTTCAATAATTAATTATTATTACTATTGTATGATATGAATAATAAAAAGTTTGAAAACAAAATAAAATTTTTTGATAACTCTACTCTGGATTGCTTTTTAACTTTTTAAGTATTTTCTTTTTATGTATTATTGTGTAATTATTTTTATTATTAAATTAAAATTGACTAAATATTGTGAGGCAAATATTAAAATTAAATTCAAATGTTGACAAATTTTAATATTTTTACAAATAAATATTAGATATTGTAATTAAAAACTAAGATGGACAAAACCTAAACACATTAAATGTTAACTAGTTAAAAAAAATTTGGGAATCAATAAATATCTTTTAATGTGCATGTGCATACTATATATTATATATATATATATATATTAGAATGTATCTTATGTCATTGTATGCAGTGTTTTTTTGTTATTACACAACGATAAATGAGTATTTTGACAAAATTAAAAATTATCTATGTATATATTTTATTTTTAAGGACTATTTGTTTATGTGAATTTCAAATTTTTATAATATTCCAGTCATATAACTACTAAATCAATCATTTTTTTAAATGTAAGTCTATTTTTTTTCCATCGGAACCTAATGGTATTTTTTTTTAAATAGTTTTTGATGGTATCATTAATTTTAATTAACTATTGCCCCTCAAATATTTTTAAAATAAGGAATATCAAGTTCCACGGGGAAAAAATAGTGATTTATATTAAGCAAAAAAAAAATTTGTTTTTTCAGTGGCAGGACTAAACATTTCAAAACACTCCAGTTATTTTATAAATTTGAAATGACATAAAAAAAATAGCTCTTAAAAAATAAAGAAATACATGTTTATAATTTTGTCTTTAACAAGTTGATTGCCTTACACATTTCACTGATCTTTCCAAATACGTCTTGAGTATCATATATATACTCAGTAAACTTATCGACTACGTCGAAACTGTTTTACCTATACTTGCTGTGTTTGCCTTGAGTATCACATATGCTTCTCATGTAAATTGGTTTTTTCTGCCTTGAGTATTATATATGCACTCATATATTATAGGAAATAATTTCTGAGTATCTATAGTGACTCTCAATTAAACAATTTCATCTCATTCTACACATCATTCTCAATCAAATAGTTTTTTGACCATTCAAAAAAGTCCATTCCTTCTATTTTTATTTGAATTATAAAAAGTTAATGCTTATGGAGAAAAAAACATATTATAGGTAGACAGTTTAATAACAATAAACCATTAATATTTTCTAGGAACACAGGAAAATATTATTTAAATAATGAACAAACTATAATTTTATGATTTATTATTGCAAACATTTTTATTGTTGTAAAAAAAAATATATTGTTACTTATCATATAATATTATGTTATTTATTATGTAAAATACTAAAATACCTTTAGTTAAATAAAAAAAAATTAATCATACTTGTAATGTAATACAATTTTAGGGTAATAATACTATAACTAATATTGTTTTACTAAAGAACTTGTATGTACACTAAAAAAGCATGGTAAGCAAATATATTTTTCACAAATATCACATTTAGTTTTAACTTGGCTAGTAATCTTTTGTGCATGAGCACGTCCACCTTGTTGAACTGTCTTTATATAGCAGACATTACAACCTCTTCTGGATTTAATTTCTTCCAACCGATGCTGTAAACTCGGCATTCTCACTATACTTATATCATCATCTTTTTGAATTAAAAATTTAATTAATTTTTTTTGAAAAGAAGTGATGTCTATTTTTGTTTTTGTTATTTCCTCATTTAAAGGCAATGCGTTAAGCACTAATATGTTTAATAATAATTCAAAGTCAACTTTTTTATACCATTTTAGAGTTCTTCTAAGAGGACTATGGTATAAATTTCGTAGATCACATACATCAACTAATCCTTTTCCTTGATTATAATCAAGTATAAGCTGTAGTTTTGGTATTGCTTTTCCATGTTTATTTATTGTAGTAACCATAGAATCTGAATGTTTTGTAGATATTGTTAGCAAATCGCGCTTATCTTTCCATTTTAGAATTATGATACCTTTATTACACCGTTTAGCAATTAATTCTCTATTTAATTTTTTATTTACTACCTCTTTAAGTTTATATTTTCCATTAGAAAGAAGAGTACCTACTAAATGAGTGGATGTGTTCAAAAGTTCAATGGCTAATTCATAACTGTTATACCAATTGTCTGTGTACATAGTTCTCCCCATATCAAAGTAATCTTCAGCCATTTATAATACAATTTCTGTAGATACCCTTCTATATGCAACAGATTCTTTACCAGCATAAAATTTTAAATCCACAGTGTAAAAATTGTTAATATATAATTAAAAAATTTTAATCCCATATCTGTGTCTTTTATTTTGTATATATTGTCGGAATAATAAACGCTCTACAAATGGTATAATAGATTCTTCAATACACATCAATTGAATTGGAGAATGTGGCATTTTATATTTGGACACAAGCAAGTTCAGTAATTTTTCTACTTTAAATAAACGATTACCAGGAGGATAAAGAGCACTGTTGCAACAATGAAATGTTCTTAAAAGAAACTCAAATATTTTTATTTTCATTATTTTTAGTATATTTTATGTATAAAGTACATTGTTTTTTTTCCAAACACAAGATATGGACGAATGAGGATTTAACCCCATCCATATGATTATGCCTAAACATTGCTTCATTTCATTTGGTGTTACATCAACCCAATTTTTTAAACAAGACTATGAATTAACTACATATGTTACTGAAAAATTTAAAATTTCATTATTTTTATAAAAATCATAAGGTGTACCGTTGATTAGGGTTTTGAATTATATCCAAATTTATTAATTTTTCGGATTAAATATTATATTTGAATCGAAATTGTCATTGACATCTCCCCAAATAGGTTCTAATATGTATGGATTATTTTGACAATTTTTACTAAAAAATAGATAACAAATGATTTTATAGTTTCATTATTTGTCTAATCCTTGCTTAAATGGATAACTAATTGATACCTTTGCTTATTGTTTTTATTTTAGATTTAGAAGAAAATACCCATCATTTAAAGGAATCCCGTCTTTGTAAAATATGTTTAGATGAAGAAATGTGTGTTCTTGTGTTACCATGTGCTCATTTAATCACATGCATCACGTGTATTTCAAGTATAGAAAACTGTGCATTATGTAATGAGCCCATCAAGGCTACTATTCGTATATTCCTTTCTTAACATTGACAATATGATTCAAACTTTTAAATTTGCACTTTGTGAGCTTTATTTATTATTGAGATATAAATACAATGTGCAAATCATTCATAAATAATGAATAATATAAACAATTATTTTCTTTCATTGTTTAAACAACTTTATTTTATTTTTAAACTAATATTATAAACATGTAAACTATAAATAACACAAAAATAGTTATAAAATAGTTCTGTACTTAAATTATTTAATATTTATTTTGTAATTTTTGTGATATAATGATTTTCCTACATTTAACTTTTATTTAAAAGTATACAGCCTGTTTATACAATAAAGAGATATCATACATCATGTTTTTTTTTATCTTATTGCTTTATAATATAAGTAGACAAGGTTTTAGTTTTGTGCTGTTATAGAGAAACTTAATTTAATTTGTTTAATTTTATCAGTTTTGTGTTGTCACAGACAAACTAATTTGTATTTAAGTATCTACTACTATACATTATTATTTGTCGTCATAGGCATTCCTTTTTTAATTGTATTAATAATTTTTATTTGTAATTATATTTATATCATATTTGTATCCACTAATTATTTAATGTTGTATATATTTAATACTTACATTTAGTTAATATTCTTATTTCTATACCTAGTTTATAATTCATATACATAAATCAAAAACATAAAATATAAAGTAATATTTAAAGTATGTAAAAATAACTTTAAAATAAATTATTATAATGTTAATTATTTATCATTTAAAAGTTTCGTATTATTATTATAAAATAATTGTATTTTATATAGCGATTTAATATGATTCATTAGGTATAGTGAAAATTATAACACTGAATAATTAAAGTTAAATAATTAAAATTATTATCGATTTGAAATAATTTAATATTTATTATGTAATTTAGTGTATTTAATACCTTTTAATAAAAACATTATTACTTAAAATTTATGTAGAAAAAAGTACCTATTGAATAGTTCAAATAGTAGACATATACATATTTTCATTTAAATTGAAAAATAAATAATCAATTAATTGTATTAAAAAGTGTATTAATATACTAAGCACCAGTTATTATTTAACATTAAAAATGGAATTTAATTATAAAAACTTTTTAGTGTTACTAAAAAAAGTTCAATCTTATAGTTTATAATCAATATTTTTATTTTTTTTAAAGGACCATATAACACAAAAAAATTACATAGGCTCAATTGATAAAAAAGCATAAAAATAAAGTTTCTTTTGAATATCGGATGGTCTTAGATTATAGGCGTATAACAGAAATACATATAAGGAAGTTTATCCTTTACCCATAATACAGAACATTTATGACTCATATAGCTGGAAACAAATATTTTTTATGTCTAAACGCCATGTCAGGATTTGAACAATTAAACTGCACGACAATTCTAGAGAAATTACTAGCTTTTCAACGTCTACGGGACATAATCAATTTACACGTCTTCATTTTGGTCTTATAAATGCACCTCAAAAATTTCAAAAAGTAATGAATAAAATTATTGCAGGATTAAATTATAGGGTAAATGCTGCTATCTGGATGATTGTGTTTGTTTCGGAAAAACTTTCGATGAACATTTGAATTCACTCGAAATTACTTTTGAAAGATTATTAAAATATAAATTAAAATTAAAAATATCAAAATGTAAATTTGGATATACCTAAATGAAAATATTAGGTAATATGATCGATGAACAAGGTATTAGACTTACAGAAGATGGACTTTTAGTTATTAAACAATTTTCATCACCCAGTACAATTAAACAACTTCGAAGTTTTGTAGGTTTGGCAAACTATTTTCCTAGATTTATTCCCAATTTTAGTAAATTAGCTCACCCACTTACAGAATTAACAAAGGGAAAATTTAAAACAAAAAAATCTCACGATCTTTGCAATAATTTTGTTACAATCCCGTAACAATAATGAATGTATCTATATATTGTATATTATAATAAGCTCATTAACATTATATTACAATTTAACATATACCCATTAAGTATTTTAGTTTTAACTATACTTATAACAATTACCTACTATATAATACAAATTTCTTTTATGAAATAATAAGACACAAATATTTTCAATTTATATTTAAGAAAAAATACATCGATCGTCTGTATTTGGTTAAATAACGAATCATATATTTTATATTTATTTAATTTGATTTTGGTGTTAATATCAACATTGATGATAAATATAATTACATTAATATCTAATTATAGTTTCTAATAAATTGTTGATAGTAAATAACCGTGTAAAAATGTTGTGTTGATATACAATTAAGTGGCTTTGTTTAGGTAGCGTTGTGTCGTTATCAAGTGATTTTTTGTCAAGTGGGTTTTTGTCGGGTGGGCTTTTGTCGGATGGGCTTTTGTCGCACTTCAGTTGTCATTCCATGTTTTGCTTTTGCTCGGTGACGATACCCTGATGTATTAGCCTCGTGACAGTTTCTCAAATCCTGGTTAGACAGAACTGCGAGATTATCACAACCGTTCGCTGTGCAACCAAGAGACGCTTATGCTGAACTGTTTCATTCATAAAGTTGGCAAAGGCTCCATACAACTGTCAGTGGGTCTGCTTGTCGTACTTTGACATTCAAAGCCTAGAATTCTTCAGCGTGAATCATTTTTGGAACGAAAACTGCAATGGTGTTTTCCCACTGCGTTTGGTTAGTGTTCTTGGGTATGCTAATCAACCGTGAAAACAGTCCTTGATCTTTTTCATAAATGTGTTGAATGCACCGAATTGAATCATTGTCCATCTTTAAGACTACTTGGAAATATCTTGTCCCGTCCTAAATGTGCATTTTTTTATTGTTAGACTAGCTGTGGAATCTATTTCGGTATTTTGCTATCATAATTATTAAAATCTAAAACTTGCCAGCACATAAAAAAAAACCGTAAAAGTGTAAAATTTGTGACAGTCACAGATAGTCAGAGATTTGCTGTCTCTCTTTTCACCCTATTCCCCGAAGAATTTTTGACGTAAAATAATAATTTACAATTAAAAACGGCTGAAGATGATTATTTATAGCTCTACCTATGAGCATTTTTCTCCGAACTTCAATTGTTTTTTTTTTTAAACTAAATAAGACCTTATCTTGTTACCACCACCGCTCTGCTGTTGCATTACCTTCGAAGGGATTTTAATATAATTCTCAAGACAAAACTGGTTGATGAAAGATAATATTGTATAGGTACTAGAGACCTGCACGGGCCGAATTTTTTTGGCCCAGCCCGGCCCGACCACTTCTTATAAATTCGAGGCCCAGTCCGGCCCGACCCAAGAATTTTCCATAAAGCCCGGCCCGGCCCGAAAATAACATTTCAAAATTTATCCAACTTTAAACGAACACTTTTTGTTTTAAGAAAGCCCGGCCCGGCCCGAGTATTCATAATAAAAGCCCGGCCCAAGTATTTATAATTAAACCCGCCCGGCCCGAACAAAAAAAATCTCAAAAATTTTCCATCTTGATCCAAAAAAGTTTCATTAAAAAAAACCCGACTTCGGTCGGGTATTCAGTGTCAAAGATTGAACCAGCTATGCTCAATTTTGTGTTAAATTCGAAAATGTACTTAGGTATATTATTGTCAGTTTGAATATCGGATTCCATGCACGCGTCTGTAGATCGCTGTGCGATTCAAATTTTAACCGTGCTGCTACCAGTGCAACTAATAATATTGCTGAGATTATCTATTACAATCTATCTAATATCTATTATTATATACTACATACTACAGGCACCTGCATGGCTGCATTGCGTTAAATATATTTTATTTTGTAATAACAATATTATGTACGAGTATAATTATTACCTATTATATTATATTATGTTTGATATTTCTATAAAACATATTTATATTTTATAGATATTTTTCGTTTAAAATAAAGCCCGGCCCGGTGTTCGCATATTTTATTGTTTTGAAAAAGCCCGGCCCGGCCCGAAAATATTTCCATTTTAAAAAGCCCGGTCCGTCCCGAAGCCCGAAAAATATTTTCAGGTCCGGCCCGGTCAAAAGCCCGAACGGCCCGTGCAGGTCTTTAGACTAGGTATCCATAAACAATATAATTCTATATGTATAATAAAAATTTTCATTAATATCGTATTAAAAAAATGACAATATTAAATTTCGAAATAATTTGTACGCCTACCTACAACTATTATAGATTTTTCTTCATGTATATGTTCTATCAATTCGATCGTATTTTTGATTGATGATTACCGATTACTGTACTGCAGTTCGTATTGATTTTAACATATTATATTATTAATGTGTGTTTTAAAGGAAATGTGAGATCTGGCTTGCCACCGTTAAAATTTCCGCCGTTCGGGACCGAGATAAACGGTAGAACGATTAGCTTCATTGATATGTGTTGGGATCTCGGTTCATCCATTATATTGGTGCCTGTGATTGCTGTACTCGGAAACGTCGCCATCGCCAAAGCATTCGGTAAATATATGTTTTACTCGTTAAGAGAGGACGTGATACCCTCCGACGTCTAGTGCAAGAACATGTCTGCGCAGAATGACGATAAGTCGTTTCACAGTGGTTTAAAAATAAAAACACCTATTATATAATCGAAAGTTGATAACATTTTGAAGAAAAAGTCAAAATATCTTTTTTATAAAAAAGGTTACAGACGTTAAATATTTAGTTTATTGAAAAAAAAAAAAAACGATATAACGTTCCCTCCAAAATGTTGTCAACTTTCGATTTTAAAATATGTGTTTTTGCTCTTAAACCACTCAGAAACGAGTACCTAACCGTAATTTGGGTAGACATGTTTTTTTTTAAAAACAAATATCACAATTACATAACAATAAAAATGGTATTGATACAAGGCTATTTTAAAATTAATTTCAAAATATATCTAAATACATCAAAATTGTTGAATTTTCATTTTTCTTAACATTTCATATAAAATTGCCTATACAAAATCCCCTAAAAATTGGGTGTATGACGTCTTCTTAATATTTCACGTTTAATTGAAATGTATCTAATATAAATTAATTGTATATGAATTTCAATAATTATTGTAAACAGCCAGCGGAAACTCCGTGGACGCTACTCAAGAACTCTACTGCTTGGGCGTCTGTAATTTATTGGGTTCGTTCGTTTCTTCCATGCCGGTGACGGGTTCGTTTTCAAGAAGTGCGGTGAATCACGCCAGCGGCGTACGGACACCCATGGGCGGAATGTACACAGGTAAAATATTCGAAAAACTAAAACTTTCCCCTCTCCCTATTTTTCTAAACACGTTGGTCCGAATTTTTAGGCGTTCTCATTATTTTGGCGTTGAGTTTGTTGACGCCGTACTTTTATTTCATACCCAAAGCAGCCTTGGCCGCGGTCATCATCAGCGCTGTGATATTCATGATCGAATACGAGATCGTTAAACCCATGTGGAAATCTAGCCGTAAGTACCTAAATATTGATATTACAATATTTTCAAGTATAATTAATGAAATTTATTTTATAGTTATTTTATTAATAAAAAAAAAAAAATTCCAAACGATTTTTATAGTTTTTAGATATAGGTAATATAATAAATGTGTCGTTTGTTGTAATACAGCGTTCAAGTCGGACGATAATACATTTTTAATTATACAATTAACAACCATATATAATATGGTGTGGCGTATAAATATATGATATAATATTAACAAAACGATGGTATACCTGAAAATACCATTCATATATTATAATGGTTTAAAAGACTACATATATAGACTATATAGTTTATAGAGTACACAACGGGGCAACTATTTGAATATCTAACAAATACAATAATTTTTATTCTATTCAATATTTTTAGTTAAAAAAAAAAATCAACGATAATAATTACACTCGTGTAGATAGTTCGATGATGAAAATATTCAAAGTATAACTATTTTGTAAATCAGATGTTTAGAAAAATTTTGGTAAGAAAATCTTGCAGTTCAGCAAGTTAGTTTAAAATTGTAGTTTATAACTGTTAAATACTTTTTTCAATTTTCTTTATTTTTTTTTTTTTTTACAAAATACATAATATGTAAAATTAGTTTCTTTTATCGAAGGGTAATTTTATAATTAAATTTGTAATTTGGTTCAAATGCTTAGTTTGAAGTAATATGACACTTTTAAATTTTCAAATTTTACAGTTTTGATATAGTACTGATAGGAGAAAGTCCTGAGGAAGTGAATGGTAGACTTGAAGAGTGGAGGGAAGCTCTGGAAAGTAAAGGACTAAGGATTAGTAGGAGTAAAACAGAATATATAGAGTATGATTTT
>JAIPRL010000041.1:0-67496 GCA_025469235.1 Pemphigus obesinymphae | reverse complement strand
CACCCGGTGCGATAATGATTTTATGATTTATGTCAATTAATCATTGTCATTGTATTATCGATATCTACACACATATCTACACAACATACAAGTAATAAAGTAATAATTATTACTTTTTTGACGCTTACACGTTATATGAGATATAGACATACACATATTTATTTTGTATTTCCAGTAATCTATTTACGTAACACGACCTCAGAGTAAAAAGATTCTATCACGAAATGTTCATTCGCCGTTTTAGTCATTCGCTGTTTTTGTCATTCGCTATTTTGACGTCGCTATTTTTGTATTCGCTGTTTTTGTTACGCTATATTGTCGGTGAGCCGAAAATATTTAAAAACATTTGGTCAGTTAGCATTAATAATTGAGAATGTTCAGTTAATAATACCGGTATTTCGCAAGCAAATGTAGTCTTGATCTTTTTTAGTGCGAACATGATTTTATCGGTTTGTGTTTCGGTGTCGCCATTGTTTGTTGTAATTAAATTTGCCGGACCGTCGTATAATACGGTGAAATCTTGTTCCTCGCATTTCATGTGCAAATTGGACCAAATTGTTTCCCCTTTGAAAGCATCTATACCATAATTATTTGACAGTTTCATTCTTGTTCCTGTTGGTAGAATGAGTGTATTTTCCTTACTGTTTACTATGGCTGCACCTTCTGAAATTGTGATTTTGAATTTTACTTGTACTAATAAGTTCTCCCACGATCTTCTGTCATTTTTGAAAGTTGATCTTTTGTATTTACCAACTTTGTCCATGGTTCCTGCTATTATATGTGAAGTTAGGAAAGTTTCATTTACTCTTAGATTTGTGATAGTATTTCCTAGCGGGAGAGTAAATGCTGGACGTTGGTGTATTTCTGAGCATCGATATTGTCCTAGCTTAATAATTACTGAGTAATATCCTCCGTCCACCATTTGCGCATCATTGAAAGTTGAACATTTTGTTATTATATAGTCAACAGATATTAGGCAGGATCTAAATTGTATTGGATATGTTTCCGTCCTCTGTAATAATTGTATCCTTGCAATTTGTTGTGTTTTGGAGGGGGTTGGAATGTCACAGAAGTCTACTCTTAAGCTGTTCAATGACTTATTGTTGAGATGAGGGCCTCCACAATCGTATTCAATGAATCCTCGGGCCTTGGAAATGACAAAGAGAATTATAATAGTTTCCAGAATTTTCTTGTACATATCTGCCAATATATTACGGAAATTGATACTATATTGCTTCCCATACCCGTAGTTAAGAGGTTATAATCGTATATTATACTTAGCCCATTAAGTTATATTGAGAGAGCAATTAGCATTTTCTTAATTTAAATATAGTATCATAAAATACTTATAAATAAACATGATTTAATCTATACCACGTTATTATTGTATTTATATATTTCGTTTATATGTTGTTACTACCTATATTTATTAATATTTATTCTTGATATTAATTTACAATAGTTAGTATTATATTATATATAACTATATTAATAACATTATAAATATAGTACTTAATGATAGTATAGTATTTTTCTTATTGAACAGACAATTTCTCATTAATAACATGATTATTTTCTAAATTTTATATATATTTTTTTTTGGTTATGTTTTGCTTAATTTTAACTTATTATTTAATATTTGTATGCTTATATACCTAATAGTTATAACCTATTTATTTATTATTATTATTAATTAATTAATATATCGAAGTTAAAGTTAAGATATTAATTTATTTACTATTGTTGTTTTGTATTTTCTTTTATAACTTTAATTTATGTATCATTTATGGTAAAGTATGCCGGAATTTCGAAATTTAGTATCTTTAAAAATACTCTTCTATCTCTGGTTTTTCTTTTTGTTTTTAATGCCATCTTATTGAAAATTTTCCATAGTTTTATGACCTTATTTAAAATTTTAATGATCATTGCTGTCGGGGTTAAGCCATTATATACCGTATATATATTGTTATGTTCATTGCCCACGACACCATGGTATTCTTTTAATTCTGGACTCATTTTTAATGTGACACATGTGAAGCCCTTTGTGTTGATTCTATTTCTAATTAATGAATTTTCGATTTCCTCCTGATAGGTATATTACTTTTTTTGATCCTATCGTATTTAAAAATTCGTTATTGCCCTCTCCAGGTCTATAAACACAGTTGCCATTATGGACAAGGCATAAATGTTGTAAAACATCCCTACTGTAACTAAATAATCCCAAGTTGTCTACTAAGAATTGTAATTTCTCTGGTTCTTTTTGAAAGAGGTCAAAGTATAAATTTTGATTTATAACTGTATATTTCCAAGCCTCTTGAGGTATTTTATTTAGTTCTTCTTTCAAATTTCAGTCACTTATACCCATAATATTTCTGAATATCTGATCATTTAAAAAATCCCTAAAGTTTAAATAGGTCATGGTAAATATGAAAATTTCAAGGAGTTTAGTTACTTTGTCCTCTGGATTCATCCTAAGTTCTCACAGTTTTGTGGAAAATAGTAAGAAGATATCAGAGGCACAGACTGCATGCAATAGTATCTGTATTTGGAACTACTAAGGAGGGGAATTGTATCATTACCAAATCTCCTTCCTTACATGATATTGTTCTATATTTTTGATCATGATATTTTTTTCGTATTAATTGAGCATTTTCTATTTGTTTTGGAATATTATCTAGGATTTTATATAATTGTAAAGATTTTTCTATGTCATAGAGCATGCCATCTGGTATTATTTTATTATTTACAGGAAAATATGGTTCAAATCCATGCATTAGATAAAATGGGCTAAATTTTTTGGTTGTTTGAGGGGTGGCATTGTATGCCAATGTGACATATTTTAGAAAATATGACTATCTGGTCTGATTTCCATTCTCTAGATAATTTCTCAGGGATCCACATAGTATACCATTAATTTGTTCGACCAGACCCTGCGTTTGTGGTGAATAACTGGTTGACATGTTAATCTTTATGCCTAGTGATTCACATACATCGAGGACCAGTTTGTTCCTAAAATGAATACCTGTGTCTGAAGAAAAAATTTGAAAACATCCCCAGTGTAAAATTATATCTATGATACATTTCACAGTCGCTTCGGCTGTTGCCGATTCTACAGCTTTCATGGATATATATTTAGTTATGTTACAAGCTGCCACCAATATATATTTCTTTTTATAACTTGGTGTTAGTGGTCCTAAATAATCAAATGTTATTCTATTTAAAGGTTTGCTAGATACTACTGGGATTGGGTTGAATAATCCTATAAGTTTCCCACTCATTTTTTTATTTGCTTGGCATTCGTGGCATGATTTTATGAAATTAGTGGTGTCTTTATTTAAAGTTGGCCAATAATATTTATTTTGTATTTTATGTATTGTACGCACGACTCCCGTGTGTCCTCCATTTAGGGATTTATGGTAAGATTTTAATATATTATTTATTAGTGAATATTAACAACAATAATTACTATTTATTAACTATTTATTTTTATATAACAATAATTACTAATTTATTTATGTTGTTTTTGTTATAAGTGTGCTTTTTATAATATAATATTCCGTTATTTAGAGTAAATTGTCTAGATTTTCTTTTTGCTTTTTTATTTACTTCTTCACTGTTTATGGCTTTTATTATTTCTTTGCAGAAAGGGTCTGTAGACTGATGGTCTTTTATATTGAGAGGGGTGTCTATGTCATCAGTATCTATTTTTGCTATTTAATTGTACCTATAGCGTTTCTAGAAAGTGCATCTACCACTTTATTACCTTTGCCTTTTTATATACGATATCAAAATCAAAGTCTTATAATTTTAGCGTTAACCTTGCAATTCTTGATGATGGTATTTTTAAATTATTGTGTTATTGGAGACTAATATTATCGCAAAAAACTGTAAATTTACGTCTCCATAGATATTCTCTAAAATAAGTTATTCCAAAACATAGTCCAAGTAACTCGAGGGTGGTGGATGAGTATTTTTTCTGTATCTCTGATAACTTTTTGATGCGTAACCTATTGGATGTAACGAATTTTAGTATATTTGTTCGATACATGCACCTTACGCTAATAGAGAGGCGTCAATCGTCATGAATACGTATTTATCATCATCAAAGTGTCGCAATATGGGTTCTGATCTTAAGCAAGATTTTAAATTATTAAAAGATTTTTCATGTATGTCTAACCATTTTATTTTATTGTTACCCTTTTTTATTAATTCGGAAAGGAGTTGCGCTATCTTCGCAAAGTCTTTTATGTATTTCCTATAGTAGGAACTTATACCTATAAATGACCTTACGTATTTTATAGTTTTTGGTGTTTTAAAATTTGTTATAGCTTTGGTGTTACTATCTAACGGCCGTATTCCATTTGTGGATATCTCATGTCCTAATAATTCAATTTTATCATAAAAAAATTACATTTTTTATTTTCTGAAGAAAATTGCATTCGGTCTAGGATTTCAAAGGCTTTAAGTAAATTACTTAAAGCTTGTTCGAATTTTGTGCCATATGAGGCTAAGTCGTCTATGTAGATGACTAATGATTTATATAATAATGGAGAAAATGTTTTATTTAATTCCCTTTGGAATATAGCACTACTATTCTTAAAGCCTTGTGGTAATTCTCCAGCCTGTGCTGTTGGCTGACGCGCTTGGCATCCGTGCGTCTCCTCTTCTCCCGATATTGACGGAGCCGTTCCGCGTCTCGCTGGCGGCGGCGTTCGTTTTTCGGGAGTCGGGTCGTCGCCGGGGCTTGCGCGTCAGCTCCGGGGCCTGGAGTTGTGGCTGGTGTTGTTGGTCTTGGCGTTGATGTTGGTGCCGGCGACCTTTGTGGCGATGATGATTGTCGTCGTATCAGCTCCTGTCGCGGCACTACGGCTTCCCAGTATGGCCACGGGTCCTGGGGGCGACCACGTCATGCTTGTTGGCATCGTAGAGCTCCCCATCCGGTCCACTCCGTGGTGTCCGGGTGTGGATTTACTCCTTTGCTGGCCCTTGTTTCCGGCCAGCGTGGTGATGTCGGCTCAACTGTTGGCGCTGCGGTTGGTGGTGGCATGGTCACCTGACCCGGACTATTTGTGTGTGGTCCGTCCAACGCCTGTTGTACGCCGCCCACAGCATAGGGTCCGCCCGGAGCTCACCGAGGGACGCTGTCGCTACGTTCGCGGGGTTGTCGACCGTGTGGGTGACGATGTTCACCCCTGCCGCCCTTGCTATCTTCCAGGCTTGTTCCACTAGTGCCGCTATACGGCGTAGCGGGGTCCTCTCCTCCGCGGGTGTCAATGTTGTTGTTTTTTTCCGTTTGCTGTCCGTATCTTCAGATAGAGAAGAACACAAACAAATACAAAAAAAAAAAAAAACAACGGTGGTATAAACTGCAATATTAATCCGAGATAAACTTTCGTTTATCCGGTAATCCGGCTTATTCGGTGGTTAAACTTTTGCTTGTTTTAGGCACGAGATGTGGATTTTCTTCGGCGGTTGATGATCGGTTAAGAAGACTCCTTTTCCGACCCACTTTTCCAGCCTCATGGGTCCCCACCATTTAGGCCCGCGTGAAACCTCTTACTCGCCTTGGACAGGTCGTGTGCTTTGTAGAACACTGAATCCCCCACAACGTATCTAGTGCGTTCCGGGGGGTTTACTGTCACTTTTTCCGTGTCCAAAACTCCCCGTTCTCTCTCCAACCTTTCCTCGTTTATCTTGTCGATCGGTGTCAGTTTTCCAGGCGATATTATCCAATCCCCCGGTTTTTTTCCCTCTCTGCCCAGAACCAGAACCGAGGGTGGGTAGCCGGTCTGTTCGTTCCAACGATTCCGGATCGCGAACAAGATCGATGCGATTTTCGTGTCCCAGGAACTGTGTTTCGTGTCTATTAAGAGTGCGCGCAACCCTTTTTTTAGTTCCTGGTTTCGGCGTTCTACGGGATTGGCGCGTGGGTGGTAAATCGGTGTTGTCCGACATTTCACTCGAAGCAAATTGGGGTCCGTTGTCGCTTAAGCACACGCGGGGGTATCCGAACCGCAAGAAAAATTCGCTTTCTAGTATTTCCACGATGTTTTTTGTAGTGGCGGTACCTAGTGTGTATGCCTTCGTCCATCTACTAAAACAGTCGGTGGCCACTAGTAAATATGACTTTCCCCTACTCATGCGTAAGTACGGGCCCATGAGGTCGATGCTAATGAACTCCCACGGTTGTCGTGGTTTCCTACCGGTCATGGGGTCTTCGGGACGCGCGTTTAACGGCTTCGTACACGCGCAGACGTGACACGACTTCACGTATAGTCTCACGTCATTTTTTATGCCTTTCAGAAGAACCGCTAACGGATTACCCGGTAGGTTTCCCTCCAACCTGGGTGACCAGCTAGTTGATGATCATAATACCTTCAAATTACTTGTTGTATTTTGGATCTAGGTATCACGACCGGGGTATAATTTTCGACAATTTTCCGTAAGAGTCCGTCCGAAACGCGGTAAGTGGCGGTGATTATCGCTGAGTCCCCCCTTCCTGCCGCTTGGGTTTCCGATTCCATCTTACTCAAAATCGTACGGGTTTCGGTGTCCTTGGATTGCCACGCCCTAAGGGTCTCTACCGAAACCGGAGTGTCGGTTTCGATTTTTGTCGTACGTGATGTGGCAAACAGATTATCAGCTGCGGTGTCGGGGATGCCTGTGACCCGTGTCATTGGCACTCCTTCCAGACGTTCCTCCAGCTGGTCCTCGTCTACCGGGGGCCCCGGGATGGGGTCCCGTGAGAGTAAATCCGGGGCTTCGTTGCGCACCCCGGGAATGTGTCCTTCGACCTATGTAACCACGTTAGAGCTGCGTTATCCGTAAACAGTTCGAACCTGCGCGCTTCGAGGTATGGTCGGAACTTATTCGTTGCCCAGATTATGGTCAGACACTCGCGTTCTACTGCGGCGTACCGTTTCTGTGTCTCGCTGAACATTTTACTTGCGTAGGCGATAATCCGTCTTTCCTCCGGGTTGTCACCCCTTTGGAAAAGGACGGCCCCTGCCCCTATCCCGCTAGCATTGGTTTGCAGGCAGAAAGGCTTTCCATAATCCGGTGGTGATTGTTTTGGAGAGTCGTAAAGGGCATTTTTGATATTTTCAAAAGCCCTTTGTTCGACCTCCGTCCAGACCCATTTCACCCCCTGTTTTAACCGGTCAGTTTATAGTGCAATCATGTCCGCGTAATTGTCGATAAACTGGCTATACCAATTGCATACTCCTAAAAACCTACGCATATCCCTAACTTTGCATCGTACGGGAAAAATTTTTATGCAATCCAACTTTTCCGGTTGTTTCTGTATGCCCTCCGAGTCTAAAATGTGCCCTAAAAATGAAATTTCGGTCGACCCAATCTTGCATTTTTATGTGTTGCACGTCAACCCGTACCTCATCAGGCATTCAAGGACCTTGTCCAAGTGATATCGGTGTTCGTCATTACACTTCGAGAATATTACTATATCATCTAGGTTCACCTGCACGAACTCGTCCAGAAATCCTCTCAGTAATTCATTCATCAGCCGTACGAAAGTCATGGGGCTGTTTTTTAGACCGAAAGGTAGGACCCTGAATTGGAAAAGGCCTCGGCTAGTTCTGAAAGCTGAATATTTCCGAGCGTTTTGTTTTAACGGTACTTGCCAGTATCCGGACTTCAGATCCAAAATGCTGAAAACTTTCGCACCCCTTGTTTAGGTCTGGCATCGGGTACGCGTCAGATTCGGTCACCTCGTTGAGCCGCCTATAGTCGATGCAAAGCCGGTGTGTTCCATCCTTTTTTTTCGCCAAAACTACAGGGGCCGCTCACGGTGATGTGCTTGGTTCAACTAGGCCCTGTTCCTCCATATCCCTAACCATGGCATCAATTACCGATTGTTTTTCCTTTGAATAGTGTCATGAAATGAAAATTAAAGAAAAAGAAAAAGATAGTAAAAGTGGCGTATACAAATATATTAAAATAATTAATTTAAATATTGTAAAAATACAATAATAGGCGGATATCAAAATATAATT
This sequence comes from Pemphigus obesinymphae, assembly GCA_025469235.1. NCBI lineage: Eukaryota > Metazoa > Arthropoda > Insecta > Hemiptera > Aphididae > Pemphigus > Pemphigus obesinymphae. Next base: position 59,484 of record JAIPRL010000041.1, on the reverse strand, counting down.
AGAATATTATAATTATATATTATAAGAATGGTAATATGTCGAAATTAAAATATATTTGGAATAATATAATTGTAAAATATAAGAATGGTAATTTGCGGAAATAGCGTATTTAGGTATATAATTGATGAATGGGTATTATAATTATTCAGTAGTCGGGGTTATTGTGAAAGATTGATATATAAATAAATATATAATGAACAGGGTATGTTTTGTGGAAGTGAAAGGGACGGTAAATATTATGATGTCTTAAATGAATGTCCTAATCGTCTTTATACGAATCTGGTAGAAAGGGACAATAATATTTATTATGTAAGTCAGATTATAGATACTCTGCTGCGTACACGCACTTCGTCGTGTTAAATTACGTATTTTCAAATAAAAGATGTACAATATGTATATTTATTTTTTATCTCGAGCCTATATACTATTTTCAATCATATAATAACTTTAGTATAGTAGAAATAGATAGGAAAATAAGCTTAAGGTGAATATAAATTTACGTACCTTTCGTGGATTGATGTTCTACGTTGAAATACAAATAAATTATTATATGATGTATTTAACACGTAAATAGGATAAGATATAAGGGATTCGTAGGTTCGATGAATGTAACTACGCTATCGACTGTATTACCTCAATGAAATCTAGTACGAGAGAGTAGTGTAATAAATGCTTACTTTGTCTATTTCAACTACAGAGGTTGCTGCAGTGAATTGCCACGGAATGTGCAACTTTTTGGTCCACAGTGTTTAAACAGATATTTGGCGAGCGCAATTAAGCTGAAGCCTTGTAAGTAAGTTTAATTATGAACCAAAAAACACCTTCTGTGAGACAAAATAGAGAAAATGAAAGTTAAGTTGGATATATGTAAAATATTGGATTTTCTATTTGTCTATTTCAACTACAGAGGTTGCTGCAGCGAATTTCCACGGAATGTGAAATTTTTTGGTCCACAGTGTTTAAACTGATATTTGGCGAGCGCAATTAAGCTGAAGCCATGTAAGTTAGTTTAATTCTGAACAAAAAAACGCCTTCTGTGAAATAAAATGGAAGAAAATAACGGATTAATATTCGTTAATTTGTAGGTTAGATATAGTTGGAAAAAAAAATATTATAAATAAATGAAATGCAAATTTAGAGCATAACACAGATATTTGAATCGATAACAATGCACCAGAAAGGATGAAAGAAAATAGAGCCACCACACGTAATATTTTAATAAAAAATTAAAATATATACGTGCTATGATATGCTCAAAAAAAAGGTACCTACACGAATATACGTCCCGGTACTTAGGATAATACGACTCTCTTATACCGACGCTATGACGGCGAGATGACTCGTCATCACAGCGTAGGACAGAGCATACGTAAAATTCTAAGTAACGAAATAAAAACTATTGTGAGAAAAGAGAAAGAGTCTTTAATAGTGTTGTTGCGATGTCTTATATAACCTAGATGAGAGTGACCGTCTGTCCCCACCAATTCGTATACGGGAAGGGTATCTACTTGTTTTATTAGCAGCTGGTAATTATTGCGTCGTACTGTGTACGTGGCATATGAGAATTAAAAAAATATAAGTTAATATGTGAAACATTAAATTAATGCGTAATACCGTATATGTGGCACGTTAATATCGAATATTGTAGTTTTAATATAATCAACTGACAACGTCGCGTTATAAACGCGGGATTTTTGAATAAAATATGGGCGGTTTATTTGAATTTATGTTGGGTATATTATTTGAATTTGGTGCGTTGTTGTTCAATTTTATTGTATCTGGTTCGTTTATTTCATAAGTACGATAATATTATTACGTTACAATTTTTTATGTATTACAATAGGGATACGGTTTAAGAGCAATCGAAGTTGAATTTTTGAGGAGTATGTTGTGTTCAATCAGTTTGGTACGGCCGACCCTGTCGCTAAATACGTTCGCATATTTGTTCAGAATATTGGTAAAGTTCGCGTGCGTGTCAAGGTCTCCCTGTATATCCAATTCTGAGAGGTCTAGTATAATTTTCCGGGGGTTTACGCTTCCCTTCCAGCACGTCATCATCCTCCTATTTATACCTAAGTGTATCGTGGCTGAGGCATAGTCCCAAGAGACTTCGTTCTCGAGGAGAAAGTCATGTCCCAGGAGTATGTAGCAGTATAAGTTTTCCAGAATCGCGGCTGTAAACTTAATGTCCAAGTCCCCGATTCTGGTTTCGAAAGTCGTATGTCCTTGGGTCATGGTTGTATGTCCATCCGCCATGCGGACGGTGGTGGGTTGTCCATTGAGGGGGATTCCAAATTTGTGCGCGATGGTGGGGCTTACGAACGATTTTTGTGCCTGCGAGTCTAATAGTGCTGTTACGAAACCTAACTTAAATTCTAGTTCGACCGCTGGTGTCGAAAATTTGTCTGGGCATGTTCGTTATACTATACTAGACGCAGGTTCTGGTTTTGAGTCGAACAATTGGTTCTTAACCGCGAGATCGGGACCTTGGTGGCCGGTGTTGACCGCCATTACCAAGATCTCCGATTCGGTTGCTTCCGTACTCGGGGACTCTACTGGTTCGGCTTTTACTTCCGGTTGGGTGGGCGTAGTGGTATTCGCAGCCCTCCCAACTGTGGTCGTCCCTTTCCTGTCAGTTTTCTCTCCTACTTTTGTTGTCTCCTGTGGGACTGAGAATGTTCCGATGGTCAGACCGCCCTCGGGGTGGTCGACATGAACGGAAGAGTATAGGTTTTTGGACTGAGGTTCGTCGTCGAAGTTTTCGCGTTTGAGCATACGAGGGACGTCGGAAGTTTATTTATTTTCCGTGGATTGCGTTTTTGTCGCGGAAATATTAACGGAGAATATTTTTGAGAGCGCTGTTGTGACTCGCGATTTCGGAAGCGGCTTAGCCGGTTTTCGGCGAGATTTTGTTGACGAGTGGCCGTTAATAATATTCTCATTCATAGTGCCGACTATTGTCCTTGGTGGTGGTGATGGGGGATTTTGTGGGGGGGGGGGTGTTCTATGAGGCAGTGAGGTGGACTAGGCCCCGCTGACTCTCCCGCCGTTTCCCGACATGGTAGATTTCTCCGGGCAGTCGCTGTGCCAATGGTCACCTCTGCAAAATCTACACGCACTTGGGGGTGTCCCCCGGGATCTCCTGGTCGTGGTATACTTTCGCGTGTATGGTCTCGTTGTATTCGTTGCCTCCCGGTTCCCATCCGATGTTGTTTTCCTGGTTATTTTCGCCTTCGCAGTACGGCCGGTCACGGAGATCGGAGGGTCCAAAACCCCCGCGATCCGCCGTAGGTCCGCGAAGGTGGCCGGACGTAGCAACCGGACGTGTACTCGGAACTCGTCACGCGTTAATCCAGCTATAATACCGACTAACTGTGTTTCAGTTAGTCCGGTATTCACGCGGTGCGCTAGTTGATTTTTATTCAGCACGAATTCCGTCAATGATTGGGTGGGCGTCTGTCGGGAGGATACAATACTCACGCGCAGCTGTGTCTGAATTTTGGGGTTGTCAAAGTTCTCTAGGAATTTGGTCCGAAATTCTAGCCAAGATAGGTCTAACACTTTTATAGACTTTCACCAGGTTAGGGCTGCCCCTTTCAACTGCGGCTCGACCGCTTTCGTCCACCCTGACGGATGGATGTTCGCCTGCGAGAGTATCGATTTGGTGTTTTCCAAGAATCGTACTGGGTCCTTCGACCGCGTTCCCGCGAATTCGGGGAGCGAGGCTCGTGCCGTGCGTAGATCCTCGTATGGGATGAGAACCAAGTGTTCAAACATGTGTACTGTGTTTAGGGGTTGCCCCGAATACGACCGTGACGTTTCCGCGCGTTGTGTTTGCGGTCCGTTATACCTTGTCGAATCCACTACGGGTTCGCGTGTTTGGTCGAACCTTACGCTATACGTGCTGGTTCGCGGGCATCCGGTTTCACCATGCGCTGTCCTATGCGATTGGGTACCGTCGCACGACCGTGTTGGTGTGGTGTACATCGAAGGTGGGACCGGCGAGGGCATTTCGGTGCGGTTTTCTTGCGCGTCCCGTTCCTGATCTAAATCCGTTACTCGTGTGTCAATAATCGGTTGGGTGTGTATATGGGAAGGTCGTAGGATCGGTCCTGACTTCGATGGGCGTATACCAAGCTCTATTCTTTGCATACTTTCCGCTATTCGACGTTGATCGTCGAAATAGTGGCGCGTGCACGACTCGAGTGTCGATAATCGCTCCTCCAAGCTAGTCTGTGCTCCCAGTATCGGGAGCAGTCTATCCTGTATCCCAATCGCGTCCTCCCCGTTTTCTCTACCTTCGATATTCTGGTCGGTTTCTGCGCCCCCCTCGTGCTGTTCGTCGGGTTCCTGACTAATAAACCGCGTGGACTTGGGGTCGGAACCGAGTTCCCGAATGTGTTCACTTTAGTTGGACCTCTAGATTCGCCTTCGTGCCGCTCACACTCTCGGCGGAGTTCCGTAAGTGTAAGCTGTTCCAGTGTTTTTTCAGGCATGGAGGCGGTTCATCTTGTGAATCTGTAGCGCTTGAAAACGTGTGTATGGTGGTAATAACCGGAACGGTTTGTTTGTTTACGGCGTGCAATATTTCGAGTTTGAAATAATAATTTCCGCGAACGGAATCCGTAAAAAAAAAACCGTTTGTGTACTTTCGTTTGTTTACGATTTGTTATCACCTATTATCACGGCCGCAGTTGGTATGGTATGATTATTCCGGCGGCGGTGTTTATAACAACTGTTCGTTATCGTTGTCGCACGCGTGCAATGCGAGTGTGGGGTGGGTGGGGTTTCGGTAAAATGTCGCCACGCTTCGTCCTCACGTGTTTTCTCAACTGGGCGCGCGCGGGCGCATGTGTGTGTGTGCAGCGACTACGGTCTTATCGAAATCTGGTTAATCGGTTGTGCTAAAAATAGCTGGTTTTATTTCCGATTTCGATTTAGACCGCGTGCATTGGCTAGCGGCTAACCTACCTACCTATGCATAAAATTACGTAATTAGGTAAGCAAGCGACTTATCCAAGGGAGCGGTAGTAAAAGTATCTTACCTGTTGTCGCGTTGTTGGCCGGTGATTCCTCGCCGGGGAGCCAATTTTGTGTCGGTCCGCAACTATCGTAGTTAGTTCGTGGTTGGCGCGAACGACACAAAGGTTGCAAAATTTAGGATAAAAACTAACTAAAAGAGAAACCAAGTAATAAAAAAAATAACGAAGTTTTTCCTCGAGTTTAGGTGTCCGAGAGCGTTTATTATATTGCACACGTAGTCGGTGGGCAATAGGTGCCCACGACGTCACACGTGGTCACTAAACACTTGACACAACCAACAAAACAAAAAAATAAAAGGAACGGAAACAATTTACCCGTAAGGGTCAATACGAAGTCTCGAATTTGTACGGCGTGATACTTACAACAACAAAAATAAAAGAAAAAGAAAAAAAAACAAATGTGTAACCGTGTGTGTATATATATATTGTTCAATGGAACGGTACGAGTGAAGTAGAGAAGAAAAAAAAAACAGTTTCGCGGCCGATCTGGTCACCCGGGACCGGCACCCCGTCATCGCGCCTGCGTGTAGCGGTGCGCGATCCGCGATCTACCGGTTTTGAATTGCAGCGGTGCGGCGGTGGACGTCGACGGCGTTTGTACCGCCGATCGGCCATGGGCCGCGTCAAATTAATTTGTTGTATTCTGGACTTTACAATAGATGTTTCAATATCGAAGACAATATGTGATGATGTTTCCTTATTTAGCATGAACTCTATCATTTCATATCTACGTACATTTTTTTTCAATTCCTCTAAATTATCGTTGCTCATTATTCCTATATATCTGGCAATTGAGGGTGTTAGGCCTTTCATAATATTTCTAACCATTTCTCCCTGTGCCATGTCATTGTTTATTCTCCTATACAGTGATTCTGCTTCATTTATATATTAGATTATGTTTTCCTCTGGTAATTGCTTCCGTTTTTCGAGCATAAGTCGTATTATATCTTTTTGCGTGGTGGGTTCAAATTCTTGTCTAAGTTTGTTTTCTAATGTGGGCCAATCAATTTTTTGTGTTGAGTATTGCAAATTTTCGTAAAATGTGAGGGCGGCTCCCTCTAAGTATACGGCTATGTATTGAGTTTTTTCTAAATCGTTCCACTCGTTAATTATGGCAGCCCTTTCGAATCGTTTAAGAAAAGTGTGAATATTTTCTAAAAATGTTCCCGAGAATTTTCCCGGTTTAAAATAGGGTTTTTTGTCTGCCATTTTATGTATAGAAATTTCTCTTTATGTGGTAGTTACTATATCTGTCGAGATATTTAATTGGTCTGAATTTTGGAAAAAATCCGACTGGGATTCTCCTTTTAAATATTTAAATAATCTACTTCTTAATTTTAAGATTTGACCCTCTGTTTTTAAGTTTCTACGAGTAAGTTCCCTTATTATTTTATCTTTGGTTAAATTATGTATCCAGCCTGTTGAAATTTCCAGTAATATTTCTTGTTTCTGAATAGTTTTTGACATATGTAAATTAGATTTACGTATAGAACTAATATATCGATTTAAAAGATGCTGGAAATTAGTGTAGGGTTTTTTTTTTTTTTTTAATTAAATTATAGGCTTCAAATACAAAGATTCATTAGCCTTTTGTGGCTTTGAATCACACTGGAAAACGTATTATATGCACATGTTATAAGTTATACTCGTACAATAAGAGAAAAGAGAGAAAATAAACATATACATGGTTAAGGGTACATGATTATATTAATGATGATAGTCCTGTTGCATTGATGAAGTTGACAATTTTGGTTTCCTGCCCAGGTCCAAAGGCATCTTTCAATGAAGTTGTTATTATGTTCGATGATAAGCGAGAGGAGAGAAAAGAGGGACATTCGAGGAATATGTGTTTGACTGTAAGTATGCATAGGCATGTTTCACATAAGGGTTCAGGTTCTTTACTTATTATGTATGAATGGGTTATTCTTGTATAACCGATTCGTACTCTGGTGATCATAACTTCGTCGGGTCTATTTAGATTGATTTGGGGGTCGGCCATTTTTTGATGCAAGTTTTTATTTGAAATAAATTGTTTTTTGATTGTTTTTCCGATTGGGATTGCCACAGCGAATGGCATTTGGTTTTTAGAGCATGAAATATATCATCGTATAATACTTGTTAGTATAACTGGGTGTTGGGAGAACTAACAGCTTTAGCTGCCAGTTCGTCTGCTAGTTCATTACCTGGGATGCCGATACGGGACGGGATCGACATTAATATAATTTTTTTATTGGATGAAAAGATCATGTTTTGGATACTTTGAGCTAAATTACATTTGGTGTTTTTATTTGCAATTGAGGAGATTTCACTAATAAAGTCGCTTAAGATAAGTACATTATCGTGGGCAGTTAGTAGAGAAGATAATGCTTCGTATATAGCGAAGGTTTCTGCTGTAAATATGCTTAAGAAGGAGGCTAATTTGTAGAGAGTATTTTTAGAGTTATGTGTAATGACAAAACCAGTATCTTTATTTGTTTCGGATGCATCAGTGTATATTTGGTAATAATTGATGACATTTTTGTTTATTATTTCATGGAATGAGTTGATGATTTGTCTATATGGGGTTTGATTTTTGTCAAATTGTTTAAGTTCAATATTTGTTTCTATGTGATAAGTTTTAGCGTGATCAATGGGTGTAATGTTGTTGATGTTGAATGAAATTTCATCTAAAATGTCTTGTATATCAATATATAATGGTTTAAAGTTGTGGCTCTGGTAAGGTTTAACGATAATTTCATTCATTTGTGTTTGTGGTGTGGAAATGTTTTTAGCTGCATATTTTGTGATGAGATATTTGCGTCTGATATCCAGAGGGGAAATACCGGCTTTGCATAATAAACTATTGACTGGGCTTGTTCTAAAATGCACGATGGCTAATCAGATGCCAACTTTATGCACAGTGTTAAGTAATATTAAAGTATTGGAGTTGGCAGAGCTAAATATCCTAGATCCGTAGTCTAGCAAGGATTGAATTAGAGCATTCTATAGAATGAGAAGGGTTTTTCGGTCAGAACCCCATTTGAAATGGCTTATTGTTTTGATTATCTTGAATTTTTTTATGGTGGATATTTTCAGGTTTTTTAGGTGTTCTATCCATTTAAGTTTGTGGTCGAACGTGAGACCCAGAATACAGAAACTGTTGGTATTTGGAAGTATAGTTTCTTGCAGTCTAATTTCGGGGACTATGATTTTTCTTTTGCGATTAAATAAGATTGTTTCGCATTTTGTAGGGAAGAATTTGAAGCCGGTTTCTTTAGACCATTAGATAATGTTATTAATTGCGAGTTGTATGAGAGACTTTGTGGTTTTTATGTTTGTTCCTGTACAGTTTATATTGCAGTCATCAGCATACAAGAGGGTTTTTACGGGTTGTTTGATATTTTTTACTAATATCGTTGATGACTATGAGAAAAAGTGTCGCACTTATTGATGAACCTCGCGGTAATCCATTTCTGTTACGAAAGATGATGACAAAGTGTTCCTGAATTTAACCTCAAAGGATCTATTTGCTAAAAAATTGTTAATAAATTTTAGGATTTTGCTGTTCAATTTCCACTTTTGCAGGGAGAGGAAGTTCCAAACTGTGTCAAATGCTTTCGCGATGTCTAGTGAAACCATTAACAGATGATTTTAGCTGTCTAGTGCGTTGCTGATGTGGGTGTGGATTGTTGTTAGAGGGTCGATGGTGGACCAATTTGCGTGAAAGCCATACTGATGGGGGTTAAGTAGGTTTTGTGATTCCAAATGCCATGTTAATCGGGTGTTTATCATACTTTCGAGTGTCCTGCTCATTGTGTTGAGGAGAGATATTGGCCTATAATTGTTAATGTCAAATGGGCTTTTGTTGGGTTTGAGGATGGGAATTATATAGGCTGTTTTCCATTGTTTGGGGAAGTTCTTTGTTGTCCATATGTAGTTAAAGATTTTGAGTAAGTAGCTTAAAGATAGTTGAGATAGATTTTGGAAAAATAAGAAAGGGATGCCATGAGGACCGGAGCTCTTGCTCCTTTTTTTTCCTAGGGAATTGTTCAATTCGTTGATCGTGAGGAGAGTATTTATTGGATTATCCGAGTCATCTGTTACATAGTTGATTGGTGAATTTTTTTCAGTAGATGCTTTAAAGGTTATACAATCGTTGTCGTAGTTTTCGTTGCTGTTATTTTTTTGAAAGAAAGATACGAAAGAGTCTGCTATTTCCTTTTTGTCTGATAGGCTCTTGTTGTCAAGATTCAAGGTTTTTGGATGGGATTGATTGTTGCCTTTGATGCTCATAATTTTGGACCACATTAGGTTAGTGGAAGTTTTGTAATGTATGCTGGATGTGAAATTTTTCCAAGAATTTGTTTTATTTATATTAATTATTTGTCGTGACATGGCTCTGTATCTTTTGAGATCAATATGATCAGATTGTAGTTTTGTTTTCCTAAATCTCTATAGGGCTTTTTTGTAATTTCTAATCGCTGTTTTGCAGTCATCATTCCACCAAGGTACCTTTTTTCTAAGATGGCTTTATTGACTTTTGTGTATAGTAGTTTCTGCTGCTTCAATGATTGTATTAGTAAATGTTCCTACTCTGATGTCTGTATTTTCTGAAGAATTTTGTTGAAAAACCGTATGAAAATGAATAGGTATCATCTAATATTTTATCTACTTTGATTGAGAATTCAGGCCAATTGGCAGTTTTTAAAAACCATTTGGGAGCTTATTTATCGATTGGTTGAAATTTAAGTAGGCGTAGAGTAATAGGCCAATGGTCGTAACTACTATATGCTGTTTGCACAGACCAATCGATAGAACCTCACAAAGATTCTGAAACTATTGATAGATCAATTGCTGAGAAATTAATTTTATTTGCGTTATGTCTAGTGGGACTACCATCAATGAGAAGGACTAAGGAGTCGTTGTCTAAAATTTTCTCGACGGTTTTACCTCGCCTGTCTGTGTGGCTGGAGCCCCAAATTATGTTTCTACTATTGAAGTCACCAAGTAATATGAAATGCCGAGGGAGTTGGGTGATTAAGTTTTGGAGATCTTTTAAAGAAAGTTTAGTGCTATCTGGGGCATATAAATTACATATACAGATTTTTTTGTTGTAATTTGTTCTGATAACTACTGCGATGGCTTCGAGTGCTGTGTTTAGCGGGATTACTTTATGTTCAGAAGAGTTTGATACATAGATGCAGACCCATCCACTGGCTCTGCCTTGCGGCACTCTGTTTTTAAAGTATCCATGATAATTTCTTGTACTGGGATTATTATTTTGGTATTTTAGATTGGTTTCCTGAAAACAGAGAGCCAGGGGTTGAAAGTCGGAGATTAGGCGGTGGACATTAGTTTCCTGAAGTAGCTATTAATGTTCCATTGAACTATTGTTTATAATATTGCTTGACTGTTCTGAGGGGAGTTGTTGGAGAGCGAAAGGTTTGGATCTTGAGTGTGAATTCCTGATGAAGATTTATAGTTATTGAGTAGAATAGGCATTATGTTTGGATATTGTTTTTGATTTGGATGTTTGATTTTATAAGTTTTGGTTATTTCCAATTGTATTTTTGGTGAGTTTTTTATGCAATTTTCTGAGACGGATTTTGAGGCCTCTGTCGTTGACTAGATTGTGTGCTTGATTTATAATTTTGCAAATTGAGGTAACGTCTTTTGTGAAAGGAAGTATTTCATCATGTATATTAGAGGTATTTTGGGCAACTTTGATGAGATATTTAAATTGATCAAAGTAAATGGGGTGATCTGGGTTTTGGATGAAAAGTTTCCTGACAGGTTCGAGATTGGCGTCGATATTTGTTAGGAAGTTATCCATAAAAGAGGACTTTTTAAATTTTTTTTGAGTGTGTTTGGATAAGGAGATTTCTTGTATTGGATCTGCACTGTTTTTTACAACGTTTGGTGATGGTGGGTTAGATGATGGAACTGTTGATAGTGATGGTCGTTTTTGAGTAGATAAGTACTCTATAATTTCCATATTCATGTTTCATGGTTTGTGTCTTGAATTTCTAATGGATCTGGAAGATTATCTGAATTTTCCAAAAACTGGGCAGATATATTAGTTTTTTCAGTACTTGAATTTTGTAATGAAGGTGAAATAATGTTGATGATTAGAAGTGTGGTTGTTTTTGTTTTGCAGGAACTCGAGGTATGTCCGGAAAGTTTACATAAATAGCAAGTTAAAGTGTAGTCGGTTAGGAAGATTCTGAATTGGGTTTCTTCGTAGGTTATTAATATTCAACTTGGGATTTTCTCAATATCTTCGGGTTTGATGTATAGTTGGCGTCGAAAACTCAAGATGTGGTCATACCCTTCTAATGTTATGCCAGCTTTAATGAATGTGATTTGTAATGTGGGAGTAATTTTTAGGTTGGTTAGAGCTTCCAATATGATTTGTTGAAGAATGGATGGGCAAACATTTGAAATTATGATTCTTTTGGCCGGGTTGACTAATCGGCGTATTTGAATTTGTTGATTGTTTACTTCGATTTCTGAATTATTTTCTATGAGAGTATCTACTAAATTTTTGTTTTTGAAAAAAACACAAAATCGATTGTTTGATATGCGAGAAAAGAATTTTATGTTGTCGGGTGAAATTATGTTTCCGATTGTCCTTATATATTCTTTTTGAGGAATGCCGTCTATAGTATTAAAAACAATGGCTTAATTTCATTTAGGAAAATTTCCGTGGGATGTAGCTGTTGCATAATTTAGGTTAGGTTTAGATGAGTATGTTGATTTTATGTGTTTTTCAGAATTAATTTGTGAATTTGTGTTCGGGTTTGAGCTAAATAGAGTGGATGAACTGGGGTGATTAGTGTTAATATTGAGTGCTACGCCCTGTATGTGTTCCGTCATCATGATTTTATCGATCATGGGATTTAAATACAGAGCATATTATTTTGTAATATTATATTTTATTTTGAGCGGTACAACCTGTGTGTGTGCACGCGTTTATCGCGGTGCGCGCGATGGATACGGATGAATGTTGTCTAATATCTAACTGAGATAAGATTATACATACCGGTGTGTTGATTGTAATTTTTTTTTATTGTGATGTTTTTTATGATTACATTTCTCTGAATATAAAATTACAGGATTCAATAATAAAATGGTCAATGTGGGGATTGGTGGGTCAAGTCATGGATATAAATAGGCCATAGATTTTAATAAAAATAGTTTTTTTTTTATGGGATTTGTAAAATATTCACTTGAAGAAAATTCATTAAAATGAATTAAAATTTTTACTTAAAAAAATTGCAATAAGAGAAACAAATGCAAATTGAAAAAAGGAGTGTTATTTCTTTTATTAGCATAATTTAAATGTTTAAAATTCAAATATTATATAATATACTATCTTATTATTAAAATGTTTTTACCACTGAAATCTTCGGTACGTCCTCTTAAGAAGACGCCACGTATCTGTTTTTTAAGAGATTCGGTATAGCCGTATAGGCAATTTTTAAGAAATTTTAGGAAAAATAAAAATCTAAAAAATTAAAAATATTTAAGTACATTTTAAAATTAATTTAAGAATAGCCCTATACTCGTATCACTTTTTATTGTTGTGTAATTATGGTATTTATTAAAAAATATATGTTTTCAGACTTCCAATAATAGTAGGTACACTTTGTATAATTATCGTAATTTTACGATTTTGGTGCCAATAGAAAGATGAGAACATTATCTATTATCGTTTTAATAATTTTTCTTATATATTTTCTTTATTTTATAAAATTGATGTATAAAAGAGAAATTTTAAAATCTGAATTTACTACCTTTTCACAAAAACCGTCTAAATAAATTGTATAATAATTGTGGAGAAAAATAGAAAATGCCGTAAACAAATTACAAATAAACTATTTTTATCTACTTCATTATCTTGTTCTGTTTAATATAAAATATAAATAATATATCTATTCCCTATATTTATAAATAGATCTTTATTATTTGCCTCAAAATACAAAAATATTTGAAATATTATATATAAATAGACAATCACACCTATTAAATTATGTAGGTACAACAATTGTTTACGACTAAAATAGAAAATTGGTGAAATTAATTTGTAGTTCATTCGAATGTGGATACTCAATTGAATAACAGCACTCATCAATAAAATTATTAAACTCAGTACCTACCTATAATTTTGTTATAAACTTAAGTTTTCGTTTTTATTATTTTAAAATTAACATAAAATATCCAGTGGTGATGAATGCATGTATTATAATTGTTTTAAAACGTGGAAAACAAGCAATAATATTTTTCATGTATTTCCATCAAATCCAGAAGTTCTCGACTTTGAATGCTTTAACTTCGTTGCGTTGAATGTGTCGGTCTTCGCTGAATGTGTCGGATTTTCACACATAAAATATATGAAATATCACTCCGAAAAAAAAAAAATTTTTTGATAGCATTATTCCTAAATAGTAAATACCTAGGTAGTTAGTAAATTGTATACCATACGGACCCGGCACCACAGACGTACGATACACTAGGTAAGTATTTCTGTGCGGCACGCGGCGTGTGCTACTATCATACATGTCCTATATTACTACCTACTGTATTGACTGTCGTATTATCGTTATTCATTATAAAATAATATTGACATAGCAAACGATTTCAAACAATAATAATATATTATTATTCGTATTCATCAGCTGCCTCGTGGATCGGATCGGTTCATGGTTGTTGGCCGAGCGTTTTGGTAGTCGCCGGGTCGGTAAACGAAATCATGAAAACCGGTTTATTTCTGTTCCAAAGTTCAAATACTGCGTGATTAATCGGCCGGTCGCAAAATATAATAATATAAAATATTATTTGTCTCAATTGGTATTGTTGTCGCCCCTCTATCGGGCGATTATTTTCGCATAGTGTGTTTTATATTGCAGTGGGCTATCTATACTATATAATATGATCAATGGTTATGTATAGGCAATTTTTATACAATTTTAATAGAAATGAAAATTCATCAGTTTAAAAATATTTGAATATATTTTTAGATTACTTAAAAAGTAGTCTTGTATCAATATAATTTTAAATTGTGTAATCACAATATTTATTAAAAAATATGTTTACGCAATTTTAATTTTTATCAACTTGAGAATATTGTAGAAAGATGAAATAAAAATAAATGATTAAGAATAACATTTTCTAGCGACTAATAGAACCGATTTTTGAGATATGCAATTTTAAACGTTTTATAAGATGTTTAAAAAAAAAAATCAATTGTAATAATATCAATTTAAATATCAATCGAATGTATTTAATACAATATATTATAATAATATGTAGGTACCTTCTATAATATTATTATTTCGTGGTCATATACTAAAGTGGCAAAATATTATCCTGTACTAATGTAGGTATGTATATATTAAGTCAAACTACCTATATAAATAAAAGTTAAATAATTAAATCATGAAAAGTAATAAAATACATACATCGGTGTTAAGTTACTTGTAGAATTATTTATATAAAAATGTGGTAGTAATAAAAATATGTAAGTAGTTATTTAACACTGAAAATGAAAACATTGTTTTCGAAATACGTAATTGTTAAAATTAAAATAAATTATTTTTGAGAAATTGGGTTTTTATTTTTTTAAATAAAATATAATATGTAGGTATTATTAACGGGTGATATTTAAAAAAAAAAGCCGAGTATAATTTCACGTACTTAACACTATTGTTGAGGACACTAGGACAATGCAACAAGAAAAAAAAAAAAAAAGAGTACCTACTGCCCTACGAAAAAAAGTACGTCTGGTACATATTGGTCCTAATTTCTAGGTGTATGTATATTATGTATCTACATAGGTATGAATTTAACTACCTATATAAAATGTATTATTATTATTATCGTTTATTATCGATGTTATCGATAAATTCTAATAGTCCCATTTATAATGAAATCTATAAGAACTCGTTTTTAGAAAACTTGTGCACACATTATAGGTCGGTACCTACATGAAATGTTCAGTCAATAATATTGTATGTAGTCGCAGATAATAATTTATCATATAAATCATCAAATGGTTTTTATTTCGATCGTGTCATTCGTAAAATACAATTACAAGCTACAACGTACATCGTATAATAGGTATATATTTTAGTTTTTACGTACCTATATACTATATATACCACGGTTACCACGCGGTATAGATAACCATAACTGTGATATATATATATATATATATATATTTATATAACATTAAAAGAATAAGTATTAAAAGAACTTCTATAAACATTGCGACTAAGGAAAAAAACACTCGCACTCGTTCGTTTTCTTTCATTATAAATTTTTATTATTGCTTCGTTTAATGTGTATTATATTATTATTATGTTATGCCAGCGAATACGAAAAAAAAAAAAAAACATAAATACAAATACCTATATATTATAGTCGTTTAGATATAATATAAACGCGTTTGTATATACACGTATAGGGAAGAAGAAGCGACTGCACGACATAATATTATTATTATTTATTATTAGATAGGTATTATTGTATACGAATCGACTCGCGTTGTTCTGTATGTTATATCCCTGCTGCCGCCTCTATACCGTCAACGTCGTCGAAGCTATTTCAAAGACAAAACGATATAATAGTACTTAATTGTATTTAATTTTATTCAGACCGAAGAAAGAGAGTCCGTGTAACGATGATCGCCGCCGACATTTTATTATTTGTGAACCGATTGTGTGTCTTGTACGTCTTTTGTACACTCGTGGCTGCCGTGTAGGTACTGTGCGGTGCACCTCGTCTGATATATGTATAATTAATTTCTATATGGTAGGCGTATCGTGTAGGTATACATAATACATATTTAACATAATGGCCATCAAGCAGTAGCGAATAGTATTTCGAAAAAAAGAAACATTTTTGGGGAAATAATACACACACATACACACACACCTCATATAAAATACAGACGCCATTATGTTATTATAGGAGGTACGATAAAAAAAAAAGAAAAGAAAATGATAAAAAAAAAAACGAAAATATAACCGATGAAAAAAATAATGTCCATTCGGTCGAAGTTTTATTACTCCAAGACCAGTTCACACGATACACTCCGTCGATAAATAATACCTATAACGATTTTTTGGTGTATTTTATTTACGAGACAACCCGCATTTTTATTCATTCAAATCATATTTTGAGCGGACCGAGAAATATTATGTTATTGGTATTACATGAATGATGTGTTTTTTTGATTTTTGTATGCACCTATACCTACATTTTTTCGGATAGAAAGAGTTGAGTACTTGAGTCGGAGGTTTGGAGTAAAGAACTATTTTTAAAAGCGAATTGGTCCAACTAGTTGGTACCTTGAAGGGGTCATTTTTTGATTTTTCTTTTGAAGTTTCCTTAAGCGGAATGAAAAACTATACTTTTTATAATGGAAATATTTTATAAGTCAAGGAGAAATAACAAATAAATTTGTCATGGTTACCTATTTTAGAAAAATATTATTATACACCGAAACTCCGCTCAAAATCGCTTTATTAACAAAAATAATTTACCATTGCTTTCAAATGTAATATTGGTAGGTATCTATCACCAGTATTCTACCAAACAAACGAAATACCTCTAATCATTACTTGAAAGTAATTTCAGTTTTATTTTTACAGGGATGCTAACGTTTCAAGCAGGCTAATTTTTCGTACCACTGGGACATTTTTTTGAAATGTTTTTTTCTACGTTATATAATTGATTTGATGATCTTTGTTTGTATAATAATCAACTATTTTTGACAGTAGACTTTTTCTATAATTTATGGATTAATGTATACAATTTTAAAGCAAATTTAATTAGGTATCTTTTTTTCGAACCTATAACCATTCAATATGATAACCGATAAAATATAAAAATATCCGGTAACAAAATATCCAATCAAAAATGTGTGGACCAAAAAAATATCCGAAATTAAAAATATCTAAATCAAAAATATTTTAATTTAAGGCAGCTATTATTCACTAAAGATATATCTGTACAAAATGGTAATTGTTGTGAGTTTGAAGCACCCGACAGTGAGATTTTAGATTTTCGTTCAGAAAAAAGAAATATAGAACTTGTATAAAATGAAATAACATATTCAGAATCAGATTCAGCTGTTAAAAATAATATAAAAGTATTTTTAAATCAATTAAATAATACTCATTTAGGAGAATATTTGAATGAAATATTAAATTATATTTCTAGATATATTATTATGAGTATTATGCAAAAATTAGTTTGTAAATTTTTTATAAATATGTTAACAGAAAATCAATCTGATCACAGTTCATATATAAATAATTTAACCTTTACAAAATCAGGAAGTAGAGGTAAATTAATAAATTTGTCAAAATTGTTGATATTACATATATTTTCTATTAATTGTTTTGTATATATATTTTGAAGTGGCTTTAAAAATATTAAATATTAAAAATATTATTTCATAGTTTTAAAATATATCAATATTTTATTTAATATAAACTCAATATAAAGTCCACATCATAACAAAAATTTTGATACCAAACTCAACTAGTTACGATCATTTGTTTCTTTGCCATGTAAGTTAAAATTTACAAAAATTGAATGTAAAGTAATGGGTGCATCGAAAAGTTGCCCCTCGATGGTGGGTTAAGTTAGGTTAGGTTAGGTTATGGTAACTTCACAGGTAGAAAAATGGTATCGAGTAGTATATAATAGTACACCCGAGTAAAATGTATGGCCAGAACTGACACAGTTTATAGAATTTCTAAAAGTGGAGTGTTGTGCTATGGAGTTTGCTAAAACGAATGACAAAATACTATGCATTCCAAAACCATAAAAACACAAGTATGCATACAGTCTCAAATTCAACTAGTACAATCTGTCCTTAATGTCAAGGATCTCACAAACTATTAAAATGTCTAGAGTTCTTAAAAATGACAAGGCAAAACAGCAAGGATTGATGTTGTTAAAGGTAATGGACTGTTATAATTGTTTTAAAAATAATTGTAATTCAAACAAATGTTCAAGTGGTAAATGTTTAAAGTTTCAAAAAAAAAACATAATACCTTACTTCATATTGCGTGTAAAGATAGTGCAGCTAGTGCACGAACAAGATAAACAAGAGAATGAAACAGAACCAAATAAACTAAATAACGATGCATCAACACAATCAGTGCAAACTACTCTACACACTGCTCGGAAAATACCTCATACGCACATACTATTATGGATAGCTATAGTCAGTGTCGGATCTAGGGGGGGGGGCGAACCGGGGCACTTGCCCCGGGTGCCATTATAATAGGGCGCAAAATGTAAAAATATTTAAACTTTTCATCCCGCATTTGGAAAGTGGGGTCTCATTGATCATTAAATTTTTTATAGGAATTGACGAATGACCTTTTTTTTTTTTTTCTTATTAAAATTTAAAAAGAGGGCGCTACAATTATTTTTTCTCCGGACGACAAATTCTCTAGATCCGGCACTGGCTATAGTTTTAGTAAAAGACAAAACTGGAAGTACCAAACAATGCAGAGCGCTTTTGTATAATGGTTTACAGACAAATTTTGTTACTAGTCAGTATATTCAAGACTTATAATTATGTTTTACTAAACATATCACTAAAGTAAGTGGAGTCAGTGCTATATCTTCATCTAACAACTCAATCATATCACTACAAATTATGTCTCGTACATTAACCTTTAAAAGAAAAATGGAATTTGTTATTCTGGACAAGATAAAATGCGATCTGCCTACTTTCACTGTTTCTTCAAAGGGAAATATGTTTACCGTTTAGAATGATTCTAGTTAGTGTTTGGAAAGAATGCATTTAAAATGAACGCGTTAATTATTTTTAAACGATCTATGAACGCGTTCATTTAAAATACATTAGAACGCATTTGTGAACGTGTTCCATTTTAACGAACGTGAACGATTTTACTTCGTTCATTTGACGTTCATTTTACATTTGATATTGTACAAAATACATATTATTTAAAATTTTTATCATACATTGGAGACACGATTATCAATGATAAATACATTTAATTTATGACAATAATAATAAATTATAAAATTAAAATTAAACTGAGTGTATTTCAATTTTAATGTTACAGTCAATTAAATATAGGTATGGTAGTATGGGTCTACGTACTTGTATTCTATGCTATGGGGGTAATTTAATTTTAAATATGTGTACAGACTACAGAGTACAAAATACAATGGAATTATCATTCTATTAACTATTTACGTATAGATATACGCTGCATTATCGTAGGTATTTTAGGAAAACATGGTCACGCTCGCGTATGTCGTAAATTAAATCGAAAATATTTAAATATCCTCCGATTTGTTGTGAAACACCACTTTACGTAAGTAACAAATTAATTGAAATATGATTTATGTGTACTTTTTTCATTCGCATCTATTAGGCCAGTTCACTTGGACAGTTTAATTCGAAAATATACTTAGATAAAATAAAAAATATTGATAAAAATACTACAAAACTATCAGTAAAAATATTGATGGTACATAATCACATATACAAACTATGAAAACGCAACGTAAAATATGTCGTTTTATATATTCAAAACAATTTAAAATTGCTATTTAACTTCAAAATAAAGTTCGACCGCAAATTTTTTCAAGCACTTTTGAAATTAACACGTTAAAGTGCACATTAAAAAAAAAATGAGTGTTCTGTAAACTATACCTAATTAAGTACTAAAAAAATGAATGAGCAAATGAACGCGTTCATTTGTAATAGAACGTGGGCTTGAACACGTTCTTTAAGAAAACAATGAACGCAAATGCGAACGCGTTCGGTTTTTTAGTGAACGTTCCAAACACTGATTCTAGATGATCCTGAATATTTTCAACCAAATAAAATTGATATGTTAATCGGTCAATCGGAGGTGAGTGTTTTGGTGAATTGTTAAAACCGGGTCTAATCAAAATGAGATATAAACTAACACTACACGAAACTATACTAGGATGGGTTGTTGCTGGTCAAGTAGGAAACAATATTAGTCGACAAACCAACACAGCTGGTTATTTATGTGTTGATTCTAGTAATGACACAGAACAAATTGTTGAATTGTTAACAAAGTTTTGGTCAATTGAAGAATGTTCTAAAGAATTAGTCATATCCAACAACGATAAACTATGTGAAGATAATTATATTTCTACTATAAAAATAGATGACATAAAATACATAGTCAAATTGCCTCTCATAGTAAGTCCAGATACACTCGGAAACTCACTCAGTGAAGCATTAAGACGATTTAATCAACTTGAAAAAGTTTGCTACGTAATCCATGTGTAAAGGAAAGATATGTTACATTCATGAGTGAACATGAAACATTGGGTCACATGCAGAAAATTTAGCACAATCCCAACAACTCTATTCAATATTTTTTACCACACCATCCTGTGTTTAAGGAATCAAATATGACTACAAAAACTCAGAATAGCTTATATGCTTAATATGCTTCAATGAAAACAGATTTTGCACGTGGATCTTCTTTAAATGACATTTCAACGGTTGGGACAGTAGTACAGGATGAATTATTTTCAATAATTGTTAGGTCCCGCATGTACGAGTATACTAGGTAATGTGTTTGCAGCCAATATAGTCAAAATGTACCATCCAATTAATGTGAATCCCAAACATTAGAATCTTCAATGCATCATTTGGAGCTACTTACCTGAAGAAGAATTATTTATCTACAAATTGACAACTGTGATATATTGAACAGCGTCAGCTCCATACTTGGTAAAAAGAATATTAAACCAAGTTGCCACTGATGAAGAACAAAGATATCCTTAGCAGCACAGGAAATTAAGGACTTCTACGTAGATGATATTCTTAGTGGTTCAAGTACTGAACAACAGGTCAAGCTTATTATTAATGATATCATATTGATGCTGCAACAAGGTGGTTTTGAACTTGGTAATGGTCTTCCAATTACCAATCATTGTTATCAGCTGTTTCCAACACAAACAAGAACACTACAACTACAGTAACAGTCATGAACAGTGAAGTGGTTGGTGTATTAGATTTACAATGTAAACCAAATATAGATGAACTGAACTTTTCAAATACGATGGATGCAGAATACCAATGTAAAACTAAGTGATAAGTATTATCAGTTATTCCTAAGGTTTTTGACCTTCTCGGACTAACAGAACCGGTGATAATAAATGCAAAAATAATGATCCAATCTATTTGGAAACTGAAGATTGACTGGGCTGACATACTACCACCAGATATTCAAACATCTTGGGACATATTTTTCAAAGATTTGTTAACCATCAATAAAATCAATAAAATCAGCATTTCACACTAAGTAATATCAATCAACAACAACTTAATTTTTTACTTGCATGGTTTCTGTGATGCTTCAGAGAATGTATATGGAGTAGCCATTTATGTTAGGTGTAATGGCAATGGTGGAAATATCACAAGTCAGCTATTGACTGCAAAATCCATAGTGGCACCTCTACAATCCATTTCCATACCAAGATTGAAATTGTGTGGCGTTTTTCTGTAAGCAGAATTAATTACTATCGTCAACAAATATTTGAAAGAAAACCGTGGAAAGATCAACTTATGGCGTGACTTAACGGTAACAATGGTATGGATTGCAGCATGTCCAACCAAGTGGAAGCAGTTTGTTGCCAATCG
This sequence comes from Pemphigus obesinymphae, assembly GCA_025469235.1. NCBI lineage: Eukaryota > Metazoa > Arthropoda > Insecta > Hemiptera > Aphididae > Pemphigus > Pemphigus obesinymphae. The sequence goes on along the minus strand of JAIPRL010000041.1, from coordinate 37,779 downwards.
AGTGAGTAAGATACAAAAATACGATTCACATCCAGAAGAGGTTTATATAAGGAAATCCTTTTTGACAATGGTACTAATTTTGTGGGAGCTGATAAAACACTCAACGAAATGCACAAGTTTGTTTTACATAATTACACCAATTTTAAATATGTTTACATAACATATCCCATAGAATGGTACTTCATACCGCCTAACTCACCACATATGGATGGTTTCTTGGAGGCCAGTGTAAAATCTGTCAAGTATCACCAGTATAAGATTATAAGAAACGACTCCTTGACATATGAAGAAGTCTCAACACTTTTGACTCGAAGCATGTATAAACCCAGGCTTTTGACTCTGATGTTTAATGACCCCAACGATCCGAAACTATTGACTCCTGCACATTTTTACATTAGGGATTCCTTGGTATTACGTATTGAACGTAACGTAACAAACAATCGTGGAACTACAATTAAAGATGGAAGCAAGTTCAATCTTTGTTTTTATTTTTCCGGAAACTATGGTCACATGATTATCTAACAACTCTGCAACAACGGCCCAAATGGCACAAATAGACACCTAATCTTGAAGTGGATGAAATTGTGATTATTAGAGAAACCAATCTTCCACATTCGAATTGGATTTTGGGACGTATCATCCAAGTGCATCCAGGATTAGATGGAACTACAAGAGTAGCCACAGTGAAGACTTCAAAAGGGATTGTGAAACGACCAGTCATTAAATTAGGTATGTAAACTACCTATTTGTTGAAGCCTCCCTTTAACGGGAGAGTATGTTTAGTATTATTATGATTATGTCAGTTGGAAATCTTAGTGATAAGCAATTAATCTTGTAAGTAAGGTTGAGCAAAAATTATGTTATGTTGTTTTTCAAGCTGGACACGCAGGCATCATGCTCTTTTTTCTTAATATAATATTTTATGTATCACAATGTTATAATGTAATATTTTGTTTTATTAATCATTACATTTTTTTAATTTAGTTTAATCAAAATAATTACTTATACTCCATATTTGATTTAGGGCTGTAATAAATAATAATAATAATAAATACTTATTCTTTTAAATACACCAAAACCATTGTTTCCTCTTTTACGTTTATTTTAACTAATTGTTATTAATTTTTATTGAATTTTTTATATTAAATTTTATAAAATGAAAGTTGACATTGAAATGCAAAATTAATAAAACCATATTTTAAATTTCAACTATAGCTAGCAAAGCATAAACACTGATAAATAGTACCTATAAATATCTTGAAACTGCTATTTTTGTGCTTAAATCTATAAAAAAGTTCTAAAATTGATCTTTAGTCAGAACCATTTTAGAATACATTGATGATTATATGGTAAAATAGGTACTAGTATAAGTACTTGGTTTTTGTTTATCATTGCTTTCCTACAATGTTTAAATATAATACCTGATTATATGTTATATTACTTCTAAAACACCAGTTTTATAACTTTCCAGGTTTTTTTTTAAACTTAAACTCATTAAAAATCTATATATATATATATGTATATTATCTACTTACCTACATTAGATTATTCACTATGTTAATATTTAATAAATAATCAGTAGGGAGGAGATGCATCTGTTCCTACTATTTCTCTATAAGAATGTAGACGTGCTTGTTACAAGTTATGTGGGAATATTTAAAATAAATAATTTAACAAGAATTGGGAGTAGTAAAATTTTTACTAAATAGAAATAAGTTCAGAAAGCACACACGTTCTGCAAGTGTGTTAAATTCTTGGTTTCTAAAAGTATTTTAAATAGGTAATAAACTATATTTCTATAAACAATTTTAAAACAATTTGTTTAACCTACTATACTTAAACATGAAACTAACAAAATGATAAAATTATTGTAACTCAACTTATAAAACTTTGAATTGCCCAGAATTTTCTAATTTTAAAAGTCTTATAATTTAACAAACAATAATTTTATTGAAAATCTCCCATGTAAGAATTTAGATCATCTTATGATCTTTAATTTTTTATAGAGTTTGTTGTATGGAAAAATAATTTAGTTCTTTAGAAACGTTCATCTCCCGAAGCAAATTTCATGCACGTAAACACGGTTGTACGGCGTCCTCTTAAGAGGTTTTGTATAGGTAATTTTTATTAAATTTTAAGAAAAATAAAAAGCAACCATTTTAAAATATTAAAATAAATAAAAAAAATTCTAAAAGTCGATATTTTGATAACTCAAAAAAGATGTAAAAATGCATATCTCAAAAATCGGCTCCACAAGTCACTAGATAATGTTAGCTATAATTTATTTTTTGTTTCATATTTCTAACATGTTTGTAAGTTGATAAAAATGAAAAATGCTTATGCAAGTTTTTCATTGAAAAATTGTCGGTATGGGGTCCTCTTAATACAATATAATATAGGATACACGTTTAAAAAATAGTTCAAAATTTCAAATATATCGTTATGTTTTAAACACTTGCTATGCACCTATATATAATGTATATTATAATAAAATTGATCATGTTTAAGACTGCATAATAACTCAAATAAAACTGAAAAGTATGTTTCTGTTAACTGTAAACTAAAATATTCCTTTCATTAGATTAATTTTATTTAATATTACAATAAAAATAAAATAAATTATTGATCAATAGGACTATTTAAATAGGATCTTAGAATTATTCAATAGAATTAATTATTGATCAATATGTTTATTATGCACATTATGTTTCATTTTAGAATAACATATTATTAGGTATATTACTAGGTACTTCCAGTTTATGAGTTATGGTTTTTATAATCGGTCTTCTGAAAAAAATACTTTTTTCGAGTTGTTACAGTTGAACTGGATTATTGATAAAATGTTTGTTTTTTCGACACCCCCTCTCCCCACTCCATAATTATTTTACTTATTTAGTGGTTTTTTTTTACACGCGTTATGCTTGGTGAATACGTTTTTGGCCAACGGCCTGACAAACCGGTTGATATTTATCGCAATATTATTTACGATAATAATTTTTATTCGTGACATAAGAGGTCTCAGACGAGACATATAGTTATAATTTATGATTATTAAATATTTTTTTTAATACCGAACAATCCACAATAGGTACATTGTGATCCAATGACCGGTCGAACAACGAACACTCTTTAAGTTTTAAAAGGATGTCGACATCCAATTTTTAAGGGGTTTTGTATAGGCAATTTTTATGAAAATATATTTTAAAAGTAATTGAAAAATAGTCTTGTGTCAATACTATTTTTTATTGTTGTGAAAGTACAATATTTGTTAAAAATATGCTTACGCATTTTTCAATTTTAACAACTTGAGAATATCGTAGAAAGATGATATAAAAATAAATGATAAAAAACAAAATTATCTAACGACCTACGTAACCAATTTTTGATATGTGCATTTTTACACGCTTTATGAGTTGTTAAAAAAATTGATTTTTTTGATTTTTATTCAATAACTATAAAATCTTAAAAAAAAATGAATATATATAAAAAAAAAGACATGAAGTTGCTAGATAATATTATCAGCTATAATTTGTTTTTGGTTTCTTGTTTTTAACATGTTTGTAAATTGATAAAAATAAAAAATGCTGTTGCAAGTTTTTCATTGAAAATGTATAGTTACGACGTCCTCCTATGGATTAAATGAAAATTTTGTAAAATTACTTGTTAATTTATTACTATTATTATTTATTAATTTAGTTTTCCTGCTAGTATTTTGCATTCCTAATAATATGAATATAATTACATATCACTTTTATATTTTGAGCATAGCAAGGAAGCTCTATTAATTTTACCATAATGATTGTTTATTTATTTTTTTATTTTTTGTAAGAAACTTATCGATCAGAAGAAGTCAAGTAGAAGTTTTGGAGTTTGTATATTAAAGATAGCAAATAGTTTCTAGGTGGTACTTTTGAGTGGTAATTTTTTGATTTTCCCAGTAGTTTGCTTAAGCATAAAGAAAAACTACTTTTTATACGATGTATGTAGTATTTTAAAATGTATGGAGAATAACAAATAAACAGATGTTATATTAACTGATTTTAGATTTTAATAACTACCTATAATTTATTGAAATTGATCTTTTTTTAAGTGAACGGTTTTTTACATGACCAGATTTACAATACATGCATATATTATTATATATTATTATGTACCTATTTAAAATTTTGATTGTTTAATTAATTTTATGAACTTATACATTTTTGCATTTATTTATTATTTTTGTCTTGTATGTTTTGACTTTCATTATTCCAGAATAAAAATGGGCCAATTTCACTAAAGTTATGGAGAAAATTAATTTCTAGGGTCGAAAATGAGTTATTTTCAAAAAAGTAAAATTTTTTGACCTTTTGTGGAAATAAAAATGTTAACAATAGAGTTAACAATAAGTAGTCCATGGTCGTTTTATACAATTTTATATAATTATGTTATATGTGCAAGCATATTATTGTACACGCAAAATACGAAATACTAATATTATTTGTCATATAATCATTTTTTATTATTTTGAAATTAATAATCTACTCAACCATAAATTCAAATAAATAATTATTCTACATGGTTAAATATTAGATCTTTAATTTACATAATATACGATAGGTACATCAAATCTAGAATTGCTTAAGTATACTTAAGCAATACATCAAACAAGATGTTGATGTATTTCTCATAAACACCAAGATGTAATTGGATCGAACCTTTCGAAGAATGTAGTAACTTTGTAAAATATTATTGTTATATTCAATATTATATAGGTTTTTATTATAATATACATTTAAATTTATAATAAAATAACTAAAAGCAAGATACTTCATACTTTACTATTTTTATTGTTTATTTTATAGATAGGTAGTACCTATTAAATTATTGAATTTAGGTTTGCAAATCGGTATAGATTTTGAAAAAGTCGAAAAAATAATAAAATTTTATATGATATTTTTCGAAAAGAAAAAGGTCAGGTGCATTAAATTGATAAATCTATAATCTATATATTGCCTACCGATATAACACTAAAACTTAACCTATACACCCCATGATGAGAATAAAGTAAATTACGTTTTAGCTAAGGAGTTTTGTTTTACTTCATTTACATTAGATATTTTATTCTATATCTGAATATATTATGATGTATAAGTAATAATAAATTAATCTAAATTTGAATTAAATAAATAAATTAGAGATATTATAGTTTTTATATCACTATTGTACATACATTTTTACTAAACTATATATAATAGTAAAGTTATACGTCAAACAAATTTAAGTACCTACTGTAGATAATAGAATTATATAATTTCACAATTTATGAACTGATTTGGTTGATCATTTTAGAAAAATATTAAATTAAGTACCTGCTATAAAAATTTTTTTAGAAATTTTCCACTTATTAGTTAAATACGTGTTATATCGTTTTTTAACTACATATATGTCATATAACGATAACGTCTACTGTGTACATAATAAAATATGCTTTGCGTGTTATACCACTAAACAGTATTAATGAATATTCATACTCAAAAATAATAGTCGGTTGGTTTTTGAAACAAAGTCCTAAGATAAATAAAAATATAATATCTAATAGTGGAATATAAATACGTTGTTTTTTTTATAGATTCCTTTGATATCTAATTTGGATATATAACTACCTATTACTGGACTCTATCAATAATATTGTTATATTAAAATATATTGATTGGAATATTTTTCAGAAAAAAAAATAAAAATAAAACCCTAAACTAATAATAAAATGAATTTTAGTCATATCTCTGTAATTCGTTATTATTGATCGTTTGGGTTAGTCGATAGTTTTTAATAAATTTTTATTATTATTCCAAATGCAAAATATTGTGATTCTATTATGTTTTACGGTGATTAAATTTAAGATGTCGGAGGAATACGATGGATTAATACATGCCTTGACCAGAGTGTTTACACTAAAACATGTACAAACGGTAACAGCTGCATCTACTTGCTGGCCGCCAGGTGACTTGAAATTTCATCGTTTATTATATCTGAAATTTAAATGTTTTGTAAAAAATTGGGCGATGGCTCAGGATGAAAGGTTTTTAAACCCATTTTTTAATTAAAAATGTACTTTTATTTCCAAAATCTTATTAGTAATTTTAATATGTACGTTTTAAGCTTAAATAAAAAAATTTTAAGTCCTATAAATTATAAATGCAAAAAAATATAATAGGTAGGTTATGATGTGTATAATATATATAATATTTATAGTATAATATTGTAATGTGTATCGTATAGTAAATATTGCAGATTTAATTTTAAAACATAAAAAATGTTAAAACACCACGGTAGAACCATTTCATGCTAAGCCAATGAAATTAAAATTTACTTAAATTATATCATGTGCATTGTGCATTTTATATGGTATTTACAGGTGCTAATAACCGACTGTTATATGACCTATCGTCAGTTGATATATCGGTTAATTTTCATCCGTCCGTGATTCCATTATACGACACTTGGTACGGATATGGGATTCTGGTCGACATATCTTGTGTTCAAACTGCAAATACATTATTTCAACAGGTTATAACGTTTTAAATCAACTAATCGTGATCTTAAGATAAAGGAGTTCTAAATTCGTATTACGTATAATGAATTATCGAAAATAGTTTACAAGTTTAAAACCAATTTAATACGAAAATGTAATCGTTAAGTAGAAAATATTTATTAGATATTTCGTCACCTGAGAATGAAAAGGTTCTAAACCTTTTCATTCTCAGGTGGCGATTTATTAGAACACTAATTTGAATTTTATTTTTATTTCGAACAATACGTTTTAGAATATAATTAGTAATTTAGTACCCACCTAATGTATAATATTATAAATACGAGGGCACTTGTTGGAATAAAATTATATTTATTAAAATAGGTACTTATTTCTATATTAATATTAATGAATAATAGGTATTTTAAATATTTATGGTTATTTCAAATTCGTTTGGTCTCTCTTTATATATTATGTTTTTAAAAGGTATAGGTACTTTGAAAATTAATATTAAATATTCCATAGGAATTTTTGAGAATTTTATAGAACTATTGATTCTTCAAGTTTGTATTACTTGACATATTTCGACAACCATATAATTTTGTTTTATTATTCTAAGCTCATACAAATATTATATGATTTAGAAACAATAATAACTAAGTTTGAAGAATTTTAATGTTCTTTTGAGTAAAAAATTTATAATCAATCCTATTCTTCTTCTTGAGTCCAAAGGCTGTTATCTACCTATGATTCATAACTCACATGTTTTATTTATTTATTTATTTAGATGGACTGTGCCCATTAACAAATACTATTACATATCTTGAGTGTACAGTGTACACTGTACAATGTTGACTAAAATACAAAATAATGTATATATAGAAACTTACCATAAAGTTACTACTAAAATACCCATTACTACTAGATATATTATTTTAAACAGCTATCACAATACTTATATATTAAAACATTATATAGATATTAGGTAATAAGTATATATTTAAAGAATAAATATTAATATATAAGAATAAATCAATATTACAAGAATTAACTAGGTATCTACATGATTCTAGGAGCATTTTGACTGTAATTAGATCGACGGAATGGCATGTAAAATGTATTTGATTGCCTAGTTCGACAAACAAAAACTAAGAAATATAAACCTAATTATTCTTATTTCAAATGTTTCCAAATTCACAAACAATAATAGGGATAAATAAGACGAATGTTGTTGACGATGAAGTGTTCGCACTTGAAACATATCCGTAAAAATGGTTTTGAATTGCTTGAGTTGGACCTGAAGTGTATGGAGACCAAATTATTAAGTTGTAGTGAAATACTAATCGAACAAACGAACAATATAGAGATTTAAGATTGTATGGGTTTGTAAAATTCATATAGCTTCTATTAATAACACCTAACATAGAAGAAGCTTTGTTGAGCATATAAGCATAATGTTCATTGAATATTTGAATAGAAGAGACGAATAAAAATGAAATTCTAAGTCTTTAAAACGACAAACTCTTGTTAGTTAATACCATTTAAATAGTATTTATAGGATTGAGTGCTAATATTTTTTGATTAGGTTATATCATTGAGGTTTATTTTGAAGTAGCACAGAATCCCTCGAAGAATCAATAATTCAAAATAATTTTAAATCATCAGCAAAAAATAAACAATTCATAACTAATATATAGGATTAGTAACCTTAATGTCAATAGTAAATAAATTAAATAAAAGAAAAGTGACATCCTTGAGAAACCCTTGAACTAACATTATAAAAAGAAGAGCTATAGTTTTTAATTTTTACACATTGTTTTCAATTTATCAGAAAAGACACTAATCATGAATAAAAGGGATTACGAAAATCTAAACTACATAATTTTTCTACTAGAGTATTAAGATCGATTTTAACAAAATTTACCGATATTATAGTCAAGTGATGGTCTTCCTTTACTATTTAAGTCTCTATAGATTCTTCCATCATTCTACTTACAGTAGGCTGTTATGACAAAGTATAATGTATCCAATGAGCTTGGCTTCTCGTATTTTCAAGGATTTAATTTTTTTGAAAAAATTTTTTTTACTCAAGTCCTACAAAAGAAGACTATAAATTTCAACTTTCGAATTCAATTTATTGTAATTTTGACGTTTCTATAATTATATAATTATATATTTTATAGGTATTCTATTCAATCAAATAACTATTTTTATAAAATAAATATCACAAAATACGATTAGTTTAACTCGACCAATTAAAACGTTATAGTCACGATGCATACATGATTAACTCATATTTAATAAGTGATATAACTAATAAAATTAAATATGTTTGTCGTTTTTGCTCGTATAGGCTTCAAAAAACCGCCTTTTTAACATTCAAAATAATTGGATACTAATAGACACTCAGCGAGATACAAATCGTGTGCTGGAAACTTCAATGATTGCTCTTGAAACTTTCGAAATATATTTGAATAAATCGTATGTTCTACCGGAATCCAATGTGTATCTTTTGATAGAAACGGATGATAACTATGCGTGGGAGATATGGGCAGGTTTCAAAGTCGGTAAAATGGAGAAAATTCAAGTGTACAGACACGGGATCGTAACCAGTGACGGTATAGAATTGAACAACAACGATTCGATCTTGTTAAAATCAGACCTTCGAGATATCACTTTAAAGGCAACTACCGTGGTGAGTGGGGGGTTTTTTTTAAAAGAAAAAATGTCAATCATATTATATCGGCTTAGAATTAATGGGTTCTAAATGCAATTTTTCTAAAAAATCAACATTTTATACCATCTTTTCAAAATGATTTAGATGCACAAGTAAAATATTTTGAGATTTGTAGGTTAAAAAATATATAAAATATAAAGATTCGATATTGATTAAAAACGATTTTTAAGGGGATTGGAAGCGGTCATTAATTACGGGGTTGTGTATAGGCAATTATTTGATTTATTCACGTTACGCAGTGTGTTTGTGTGAGTAGTATTTGGTCTTTAGTGTGTGTAAATACGTTTAGCATAATAATAATGCTGGTGTGTACACTCGTACGTACAGGCACATGTCAATAAATACGACTACCGTATTTGAAAAGTCACTAAATCCCATTTCCAACTTATTGATTGTCCTAGTGATGCGGTAAGGATTCTGAAAACTGATCTGAATTTGCCGTGAAATCTACTTTAGAACAAATTTTCCACTTGTTTAATTTTTTTCTTTGATTTTTAAATGTTTGAATATATTAACTTATTTTAGGGGAACTTAGGGAGATAAAATCAAAAATGTGGGAAAGTCGATCTAAAGAAGACTTTACGACAAATTCAGATCAGTTTTTAGAATTTTTATCGCATCACTAAGTCCATCGGTTCGTTGGAAATGGAAATGGTCTAAATTGCTATGTTACGTGTGTGGTAGAGACAGACAATCGCTGCTTCCATTCCCTTTAATAATATTTGGTAATGATAGAACTTAAATAATAATATGTGTTTCTTATTGTTACCACCGTTTTCCATTAGATAACAGAGCCGAACAAATTCAAAGGGTTCTATCCATTTGCCGACACTGATTTGGATATATTCGCTCACATGCATAATGATTTGAATACGGTACTGGAAGATCAATTAAACTTCAAGTCAGAAAACCTTCACAAAACAATAAGACATAATTACTTGAATGAACGGTCGATGATAACATAATATTATACCTATATAGTTTAAAGTTATTTAAAATCATTGATAAGTGATAAGTTATATCAGTTATTTATTTATTAGTTATATCACTGATAACAAATCGAGCGTAAATGTAAATTTTTAATTCATATTATAATATGATCATTATATTAAAATGAAACATTTTTATACTTCTAAATCGATTTTTATGTATAGATTATAATACAATATATATATATATATCATTATAGTTATTATATATTTTATTAACATTTTGAAGTTGCGTGTCTTAAACTGAAAACGAGATTGGTTGGATATTAATACAGACAAAAGATACAGAAAATTAAAAATATACAGATTAAACCGGCAGTGGCAAAGCGTCTTACGAGACAATGAAACAGTATCTATATCTACCCTTATCTATACTTCAAGAATTGTTTTAAATATTTAATTTTAAAATTACGAATTTGGTATAAATTTCAATGGAAAACCTGATTTTATTTTTTTTCATCTAATTCATTACATATCCGCTGCATAATTCGTTCCTAATTGTTCAAAAATTATAGGCACGAAAATATATGTGGAGACACTGACACATGTTGACTCATGTCCATAAGTAATCTTGTCATAATTGTGGCGAGGCGCGGGCGCAGGGTTGAGAATATGCGGTGTAACAGTTACAATATGAGACTTTCTTTCTATAAATTTATGCTTGGAGTGGAAGAAAAACGTACTTCATCACACCGGCGTTATTTTTTACTACATAAATTAATTGTATTTATATAGGTAATGTATTGTTATTTTTTTATAATAATATATATTTATTTTTATACTCTAGTTAATTAGTTAATGAACAAATTAATTAGTTATTTAATATCCACCTTTAATCATTTAAATTTTGTTGTCTTTATAAATTAAAAAATAATATAGAATTTTTTTTTAAATTTTGTCTACCCAACTGGGTTATTCACGCTTCGCCACTGTAAATCGGGAATTTAAAATAAACACGACTTAATATTTTTTTATTAGTTTTAATTTTGGCCTTACGGGAATGTTAGGCTTGTTAGCCTTATACTCGCGGTAAAAAAGATATTTATATATTTTATAATATCAGGTTGTATTTATTACAGATTAAATACCATTATATGCTAATTTCATTGTCCGTTCGATTTCAAGTATAAAGTTTGCAAATTTCAAATAATATTATTTTGTCGTACATATAATTTTTTAGAATGAGTTTAGACATTGTAGATAGTTTTGGTTGGGATTTGGGAAACGGTTCATTCAGTGGGCTCACTGGTCAATTACAAAGAGAAGAATGCGATTTCGGTGGTATTGGAAGTTTCATTAGAACCGATCGCATGACAGTGATAGATTATACCGTAGGAACGTTTTACAGACAGTAAGTTAAGACTTTACATAATATTTGATTTTGTTTAATGACTTACATGATAATATATATATATCTAATATTATTTACATAATTTAAATTAATTTAATTTATGCGAAAATCTGAAATTACATTTGTATTGTATATTGGCGGGAATTGTGAAAGTGGAAATGAAAAAGTACTCGGAGGTAAGGCTGTAGTAGAACAGCTAGAGTGTCAAAGGATTATTTTGGTTATTAATATATATTATTCGTATATTTACTGAATACATTATTTTTAAAATTTTAATTGTTCGTGTATAAATTGAGGACGAAGTAAAAACCCTGAACATCGGGGGTTACCGGATTTATGAGATTAATCGCTTTAATCGCATACTATAAGGCGACACTAACACTATATCATCTACCAGCGATATCTTTAAGGTTTAAATGTCATAAATATCAATATCAACTACATATATTAGCGATATAAAATTAATATTTGTTTAATTTAAATCGATAAAGTTGTTTGTACTTAGTCTGATTTTTGACGAAGCGAGAGGAATTTATGTGTTTTACAGTGATATAAAATTATTATTATTTTTTCGACTGAAAATAATTTATCGGAGTCGAGTAGGAGTTTTGGAGTAAAGAGCGATTTTGATAAAAATTTATTCTACTCGTAGACGCCAGACGGTATTTTCAAGAAGTCATTATTTGATTTTTCCAGTAGTTTTCTTAAGCGTAAAAAAAACTTATCTTTTATAAAGTGAAATTTATATAGGTACATACCTTTGTATTGTAGAAATAATATTATTTAAAAAATACTTCGTATCTATACATTTTCAATGAAAAACTTGCATTTTATAAACTTACAACCATGTTAGAATTACAAAATAAAAAACAAATTATAGTTAATAATATTATCTATAGTACCCTACTTAGCTTTTTTTAAAAAAAATATATTAATTTTTCAAGATTTATAGTTGTTTAAAAAATTTTTTATATATATATAATTGTATTATATTACATTGTTACACTGAGCTCTGCTCAAAAATCAAAATAGTTTTATAGAATGCAATGATTTATCATTGCTTTCGAATTTAATACATTCACTACCTATCAGTAACAAAGTACTTCTACCCTTAGTTACTGCCGTTTTTTATTAGATGATGTTAAAAACTATAATATAAATAGAATATTATAGATTTCTATAAGATCACAAAAGTATTATTTTGTGAACTCAAAATTTGATTAGTGCAAATTCTTGGGTTTTCCAAGCCTAATTTATGCCATATTTTGTGGTCATGGATGAAGATTATTAAGTGAATTAAATAAATTAAATGATTATAATTTTCTAAAAAAATACAAAATAACTGAAAAGTCGTAATTGTTATCATACATGTATAGACTATAGTATAAATAATGAAAGACGTTAATTTTTAGACCAGCTGCCTTATTTAAACAACCACCGCTGTCCAGTGTCCGTAATATATGTATTCTACCGTTCAAATTCGAAGTTTGGATGATGACGTTTTTCACGTTGCTCGGATTCACTGTCCTCATACTGTTTTTAGCTCGGACAACTAAACGGTATCGAAAGAATGATGAAGAAATATTGACTGTTTTAGATTCAATGACAATTGTCCACGGCGCTATTTGTCAACAAGGTAACACAAAGACAATATAAATTTGTAAAACCAAAAGTATAAGTTAGAATCATATTTTGTATTTTTAATATTAATAGAATTAATAGAATAATATTGTGTAAATTAGTTCATTCCAATGTGCAATTTCAGAATAAAAATGCATTCAAAATAATAAAAAATATATAAATACAACACTATTCATCACTCGGATAAAAACTGTTTTATGACATACCTACATTTTTTTTAGGATATACAATGAATTTAAACACTGCGTCTATACGAGTCGCCATTTTCGTGTTGTTTTTGACTGCGGTATTTTTGTTTACTTCGTATTCGGCTAGTATCGTTGCACTTCTTCAATCGCCTAGTGATTCAATTAAGACTATCAAGGATTTGGTAGAATCATCTATGACATTCAGTGCACAAATTACTCCATACGGCGAGGTTTACTTCAATGTACGTATAACAATTTTTTCCAATTATATTATAATTATCGTTGGATACTTTAATGTATTTTATGTACCTATGGTCACAGTTAATTTAATCTCAAAAAGTGGACTATTAGTTGTTTTTTATCTGTTGTAATTTGCAATAACCCTAGAATATAACTTATCACCAAAATATTTTGTGTGTTTTAAAATACAGTTATTTTATTTAGGAGACAACTGATCCTTACATACGAAAGCTTTATGATAAGAAAATGAAGCCTCACGGTGATAGAAAGTTTACAGTAGCTTCAGAAGGTGTCGGAAGAATTCGTACAGAGTTTCATGGATTCATGGTTATTCACATGTTATTTCTACAGTATACATATATTATAACCATTAATATATCATTATTTTTAGATTGAAGTAGTATCGGCTTATAAGCTGATTAGTCAATTATGGCGAGAAGAAGAAAAATGCGGATTTTCAGAGATTCAACTGTTCAAATTACCGATTCTTGCTCTACCAGTAATTAAAAAATCTGGATATAAAGATATTCTAAAACAAAAGTTGGTTTATATTATTATTATCATTATATTGTTACAACTACACTATTGTGTGTATTATAAAATGTTTTGAAGTTGAATAAAATATTTTCAAATCGAATTTGTATGGATTATGTATTTATATAATATGTTGTTATTCAATTTCAGACTAATACACCAACAAGAGGTTGGACTTAAAAATCGAATCGTAAGACGGTGGATACCATCGAGGCCAATGTGCGATTCTTCAAATCGAGCCAATCAATTTGTTAGTGTATCTATAAAGGAAATATATCCCATGCTTCAGATATTCGGGTTTGGATTATGTATTTCTATTTTGATTCTGTTATTGGAAATTGGCTATAACACTTATACAGGAACTCGCGAAAAACGCAGTGATTTACATTTTCGGCTATTTGGTTTTAGTTATGGTAAATGATAATAGATTTTTAAAATTTTGAATTATTCAATATTACTAATTTATGTAATTTATGATATTTCACAATACTGCATTTAATTATAGCATATAAAATTTGATTATAAATTGCCGTTATTAATGTAAAATATGCGTTTCGTTACTTATTACTAAGTTTACAGTATTAGTTTAAAAACGAGAAACTACACCACATGTACATCTGCAACAATGAGTAATAAATAAATAAATAATATAATAATTAATCAAAAAAATTTTAACGTGTTTTATAAATGGGTATTTATACTTATGCGAGAGTACGTTTTAGGAAATACAAAATTCAGTAACCAACAAAATTGAGATTTTTTGAAAAAACGTTCTCAGGAACAATTACTTTTAAAATGACCATCCTATATATTTTTTGTGTTTCCCCTATATGGTCCAATTAGTAGAAAATTTATTTTGTCCAAAAAGACATGGATCTAACTACAACAAAGAATCTAACTTACTATAAGTATTCTATTATATAGGTATACAGTCTTATATAAAATATCAAGTGTATTAGACTGTTTGAAAAAAAAAAAAAACAATAAATAATTAACTTAAAATAGTTAATAGTCTTATATGACTTATTATTAACTTATAAAGGTAATATAGAAGTACACAGTCTTATGTGAATTAAATGATTATAAAACGATTTTTAAATTGTACGACAAAATATATTGATAACGTTGATAACACCGATAAACATTTGATAAATTATCACATACGATATTTTAATATCGTTTTTCATTCGAGAATTGGTATCTACCAATTTTACATTTGATAAAACTTTATCGTGCGTGATATAATTATCGTATTTGATAAATTATCACAAGGACTCAAGAATCAGGCCCTTGGCGTGAAAAAAATAATGGTCACAAGCGTTTTGTTTTAAAATATCAAAGCCCTTATGCGGTAATTGTGTAAGTAAAACATTGTCATAATAGACAGGCACGTGTACAACAATTTTTGCACACACTAACAGAAAACCCTTCTTTTGCAGGGGAAATGCCTCCTTTTAATATATGACAAAATGACCCCAGAGTGGCCCATGACCTGCTCTCCCTTCGGTGTGTGGCCACACATTCAACTAACTACAACTCTATATAATTTTCTTACAAATAAAATTGATGTTTCCGATTATGTATTCTCGTCCATAGTATTAATTCAATCATAAAGTGTTTTAATTTAATCACTCCAATCGTATCTATTCTATATATCTCTTCACTCTTCAGCGAGTAAACCAACACCGCAAGTCATCTGCCAAGTATTATCTACAATTTCAACAGACGTGCTGACAAGAGCTCCGGCAGGTAATTTAACATTATTTATTTTTAATTAATATGTCCACGTTCAATTCTCGGACTCATTACCCTGAATCCCTTGTCTTGTTTTGATCGATGGTCTAATGAATCCCCTTTCATTTTAGACAGAAGTCTAGGCAATTTCCATAACATAGATTCAGTACTACCTCTTTTTGATCATAACAATGTTTTATAATTGTTATAGTCTATTATAGTCAACAATATTTTATATCATGAAATTATATTCCGTGATTACGATTGAGAACAAAAAAGTTCTATCGTGTACCAAATACCAATTAATTATTATTTGTGAGTAAAAAAAAGTGTTATGGATAGTACTCTTTTATTCTAACTCAATATTGTTATGGTTTTTGATTGGTTATTAACTCTGTGTTACATTTTTACATTTATATAATGATAATTATGATAAACTAGATGTTTTAGCATTTATTTATATTTTTTTCATCTCCAATAACGATGCACTGACAAGAAAAAATCAATCATCGAACTTTAAAAACGCTCTCCTAAAAAATGTATAAATCAGACATGGGACTTTTTTGTTTTCACACCACGCAATGTTATTATTATGCCGAACGTATTTACATACACTAAATACCAAAATATATTATTCACACAAATACCCCGCGTTACGCGAAAAATCATAAAACTACACAATTTCGTAATCAAATGACCGCTTCCAATCCCCTTAATATTAATTTCTTAACTTGCACTATGATTATAATAATAATGGGTTGTTGTATTGACAATCGGATTCATTACCTACTAAAAACAGCATTACAAGGATATTTTCGATTTCACTTTTGTAGTTTGTACAACAGTCAGCAGATGCAAATATCGAAAATCTAGTGATTTAGATATTTGTTTACAGTTTGCCCTACAGCTAGTTTTAGATAACATCAGTGGTTAAACTGGAAAAAAAAACATGGACCGGACTCGGGACTTAGTTAAAATATCATCGTTCCGGGACATATTATAGTAAAGGTAAGCCGTTGGGGATTTAAATCCCCCACACCTTCTGTCCAAAATTTCTCAACCGGGAAAGAACATTAAAAACATTTTTGGATTATTACATAACATCAATAGAATATAAAAATGTTTTTACATTAACGTTGGGTTACGTATTTTCGAGGAAGACATTCCTCTTTCAAAATAATATAATAATTAAACATTTTTATTTTTAATGAATTATTGAAAGAGCTGTAAATGTAGATTAAAATCCAGGTTTTATATAATTTTTAAACAAATTTAAATAAATAATCGCATTATAATTGTTTTTATCTATATGCGATTTATTGTGTGTGTTCAATTAAACACTACTTTAGAAGAAAAATTTAACATTTAAGATATCGATTTGTAAATTGGGCTCATCTCTGTGATGTGAAGTGGCAATTGATAACTATCATTCGTACGACATTGTCGCAGGGTTCTAATATTTATATATAAAAAAAAAAAAAAAACATAGTACTCCCTTTATCCCGGTAAATACAATTTTAAATTTAACAAATTTTCAAATTAATAATCGCTTAAAAAACACAAGAAATATTCGAATTTACTTAACGGATTGCTTATAGCAGATAGGCCAGGAGGGGCCATGGCCCCCGGGCCTCAGGAAACTTAAGATTTTTAGGGGCCTTGGATTTTATATTAGATATTTTTTTATAACAGTACTAAATTGTATTAATTAGGAGTATTGAAATTATTTATAATAAAATAAAAATATAATTCTAAAAAAAGGCACACTTGATAATAATTCTTGCCTATTGAGATTTTATACTATCACTGTATCACTGTATAAGACATAGGTGCATTCAATAATGAATGCTCAACATGTTAATGTACTTGATCTTTGGAAACGATTTAATGAAAATACATTAATTGATATTATTTCCAATTTTTACATTGAGCTTAAGATATATTTAACAATTCTAAGTGCAAATTGTTCAGCAGAAAGAGCTTTTTTAAAACTTGAAAGAATAAAAATAAATTGAGAACAACCAGTTCACAGGATAATTTAACAGCACTTATGGTATTGGCATCTGAAATTGATATTTTAGAAATAATAAATTTTGATAACATAATAACTGAGTTTGCCAAGTGTAAAGCAAGAAAAACATTTTAATTTTGTAGCTATTTATATAATTAAAATTAAATTATACATTATGGAATTTTTTTTTTATATTGGAGCAATGGGGCCTCAAACGAAATGTTGACCCCAGGGCCTCAAATTATCTTAATCTGAGCTTGATAGCTGAGTATTTGTGTAAATTCTAAAATCAATTGGCAAATAAACAATATGTAAATCAAAACTCATAGAGCAAAAAAAGAAAGAATAATAATAAAAATAATTTACATAGAAACGGTTTTAAAACATAATTTAGAATGTATCTTATAAATTTAATATTATAAATATATAATGTAATATATATATATATATATAATAATATATATATAATGATATTGTATAGTAAATATTTATCAGGATATTTTTTTTTGTGTAATTAATTTTTTATTAGATTACCAACTTCCATCGATTTAATAATAAATTGTAATACATAAAGAATATTAGTTATACCTATGTACCTACCTAATGCTTTTAAGTAATCCCAGTCACATAATAATTGTTTTATTTTTATTTTATACCAGTATTCTTTAAATTTATATAACATTATAAACTACCTAGGTAACTACAATATATTAAAAATAAAAAAATAATATTTAGGTACTTATTTTAAACAATAATATAATAATTTATCTATTAGTCCGTCCAATGTTGATTGATTGCACAGCTATAATTCTGTATGTTTTATTGAAAACTATAGTATACTTTTTTAACTTGTAATCAAAGTTCGTATCTACAATATACAATTGAATAAAATAGTTTGATTTTTAATTTAATATTTCTTATTAAAAAAATGTATAAAGAGCTTATTTAGCCATACTTACACTTTGTGTTAAGACATTTTACTGCATTTTGTTATGTTAATCTTGAAGTTTACAATATACGTTGTGTTTTTTTGATTGTATTACGTTGTGAATCTGGATGTCCATCTTGTTTGACATTTTCTTATAGATAATTTGAAATAGAAGCTGAGATACACTGATAAACTTTTGTGGTGATACACATACACAAATAATGTATCATATGTTAAAATCAAATAGTTTAAACATATAAATAATTTAGTTACAATGATGTTTGTTGTTTGTAAATAAATAGATTTACGGTTTTAAACTTTTAATAAATACTAATTCCATTTTCACAATCACAAATTATTAAAATATTAAAATATTATTAATTAGTAATATTGCAAAAAATTTATCATTAATTCCGTAAAATAAAAGCACATTTTAACATGGGACAATCGTATTTGTCATGCGTTTTAATTTAATTTTGATAAACATCGTCTGATATCACCATTATTATATTACTATATTTGGCGGTCCAAAATAAAATTTGTTGTTGGTTATGAGTGATAAAAATTATTTCTAGGAAAACAATAATATGATATCGGCTATGTTGTGTATAATGAAATATCAGAAAAATAATCCAATTTTTACAACATTTAAAAATTGTTTTGAAATAATTGACTCAACGTTAGTAAAAACTTTAACTAACGTCAAACAGTTTTTGAAAATCAGATCTACAAAATGACTATTTTGATTTTATTTTTAAATTTTAAATCAAATTTTACATTTGTAAATAATAATTTAAAAAAAAAAAAAAAAAAAACTTGAAAATATTCGATAGAAAAAAAGTTATTACATCTGTTAAATAGTCCTGTTACACTCTGTATATAGCTCGTGACACAACAATATAAATACACTCATTTAAATTACCTAAATTATTGATATTTCATGCAATTTCAATCATTTTATTTTAATAAATTTTTCACACCTCATCTATCACATACGGCCTTATTATTTTTTATTATTACAATCACATATAACAATGCGACTAATACGTAAATATATAGGTATGTGATTAGATTTTCTAGGTATTACTAGGTATTTTATTTAAGTAGGTATTATGTTAAAAGTTTAAAACTAATACCTACATATTATATAGGCTATAATAGTATACATTACATTATATTATAATACTGAATGAAACGAAGATGGAAATACAGAAAAATGATATCTATATTCTATTTATATATACCTATAACACAATATTTATCTAAGTAATTTATATTGTATTGATGATTTTATTCAATAAAATGAAAATTTTAATGCAGTTAATTCGTTATTCAATTTTTTCAGCTTTGCAATTTTTGAAGATATTTAAATACAAATACAATTACTTTGTAAAAGTATTCAAATACTTTTCAAATTATTATTGCACCTATAAACTATTAAGTTTGAATAATAAGAAATGCAAATGTCAAACACCGAGATACCCAATAAACATTGTTTATCTTTCTCAATACACGCACTAATAATTGATAAAACTAGATTTGGAAAAATAGATTTTACACTTACAAGATTATTCATATTTCTATATCATTGATATTGATACATATTATATAATAACATTATAAATATAAAATATTGTTTAGCATGTTTTATAACAATTGAAAAAAAATATATATATTACTTTTATTATTAAAAATTAAAGAGTAATGAGTAGGTATTAATATTAATAATACTGTTTATAATAATACATAGTTTAATTTTAAGCAAAGAAAAGAAAATTTGTATATATTGTATATTAAAATATTTTTTCAATTAGGTAAGTGAATTGTCGCATTTTAGTTAAATCATTTTTTTTAAATTGTTGTCAAAATTGCACCACCGACGCTGAAAATTCTCTCTACAGCTTCACTTGATGACAATGGTATATTATATTTGATAGAAACTATTTTGATGTTTGGCATATCTTGTAAAATTTCTAATTTTTTTGTACAGATTTTTTTTTTTAACAGTCTGTTAATTCATTTTCAACAGATAGATTCAGATAATTTTTCGATCATGAAAAAAAATACCTATTCATTGCTGGTTTCTTCACTACTAGAAATTGATTAAACTATGTCAGTACTGATGGTCGAATTACCTACATTTTCAAATAATTTTAGTACTTCATATTGTAATGACGTACACATATCATATATTTTTTAAATAATTTAGAATAGCGTCTCTATTATACGAATAACATATTTATAATGTCAAATATTTTGTATGGATGTAAGTAGGTACATGTAATTATCAAATGATCGATGTGTTGAAATATACGATGAGACATCGATATAAAAAAATAATGAACATTGCATCAATTATTGCGTTAAAAGTAAGTATAGATATGTAATTCAATTATTAAAATGTCAGTATATAATACTCGTGTACGGATAACTGTATTATTAATATATGAAGATAATATAATATGTATAAAATAATTATGTAAAAATAAATATTAATAAATACGATGATAATATTGAACATCGACGATGTCACTCACAAACATGCATAAAACGCCCCTCTAGTGTGAGCAACGCACGAGAGAGGCTTCGACACTCGCCCAGGGTGTTAAGGGGAAGTCCGTCGTGTCCGTTGGCATCCGCATGTGCGATCACGGATACAGTTGACGACTTGCTCTTAAAGCTTATATATTTTGTGAGTGATATTCATGTTCGAATTAACCGTCTTATACGTTTAAAACAAAACAAAAAAAAAAAAAAGGTTTAATTCTTTATGTTTTTATTTAATTAGTATAAAATTATCCATTCATATATCAGACAAAAGATTCGAAGGAGAAGTAACACTACCAAGGTAAGTGAAATTTATTAACTCCTTTTATATATACATATATATATATAATATGTGTGTGTAGATTTTTCGTATTTCTTTCGTTATTACCTTATAACTCGCTGGGTATAACTATAGTGAGCGTTTCGAGGTCAAATATACACATACTTGTATATGTGTATAAAAATACTATATATATTTAATTAGAGAAATACGAAAGATTACATACATATATATATAAAAGGAGTAAATAATTTTCACTCACCTTGGTAGTGTTACTTATCCTGCGAGTCCTTTGTCTTTTATATGAATGGATAGGTTTGTATTAATTAAATAAAAACATAAAGAATTAAGCACTCTTTTTTTTTTTTTTTGTTTTAAATGTATTAGACGGTTAATTCGAACATATAAATATCACTCACAAAATATATACGCTTTAAGAGCAAGTCGTCAATTGTATCCGTGATCATACATGCGGATGTCAACGGACACGACGGACTTCCCCTTAACACCCTGGACGAGTGTCGAAGCCTCTCTCGTGCGTTGTTCACACTGGAGGGGCGTTTTATGCACGTTTGTGAATGATATCGATGTTCAGTTATCATCATATTTATTAATATTCACTTTTACATCATATTATAATCTTAATATATTAATAATATAGTTATCTGTACACGAGTAATATATAGGTACTGTAATTTTTATAATTATATTAGATATCTATTTTTAACGCAATAGTTGATGCAATGTTCATTATTTTTTATATCAATGTCTCATTATTGTATATTTAAACACATAGATCATTTGATAATTACACGTACACAAAATTACATAAAATATTTTACAATATAAATATATTATTCGTATATAGGTAATAGAGACGCTATATTTTACTATTCTAAATTACTTGAAAAATATATGATATGTGTATAATATCATTACAATATTTAAAATGAACTATTATCATTTTTTTTTTTTTTTTATTTATTATTAATTAACACTATACAGATTACGTACAATAATAATTAATAGAGAACAGATAATGACAATACAATTGTATTTAAATAAAAAACGTTTGAATTTCTGCAAAAATAAAAATATTTAAAATACTTTACAACATTGTAAACAAATAATTAAGTAATAACAATAAATTAAAAACGTATGTTATTGTAGCGCTCTACAAAATCTTGTTCTTTTTACAATGTGAAAAAAATTGGTTTCAAAAATATTGAAAATTTAAAGACGCCAGGACTTTTTCCGCAAAGTTTATATGGTACTTTTTTTTTATAGCGTACCCATAATATCAAAATTAACATTCTAATTGTATCTTGTAAAATGTGATATACATATAAATAAATACTCATTAAATTAACGAGAAAAATATTCACATTATCAAATTGTAAAAAATAAATGGCTGTAAGAGATTAATAAAAGATTTTACAACCGATATTATTCTAAAATTGAGATTTTCAAACTGACTATTTCAATCATTGAATTTTTTTAATACAATAAAAGTTATTGGACTACACCTTATATTACACCTTGTATAATTTTAATTATTATCGAATACAATTTCATTATTATTTATCTAATACCTACTTGATGTATGAAAATGAAAAAAATATAATATTATAAGAATCATAAAACGTTATAATTTTTTTACACACTCGTACTAACGACGAACCGTTTTGCCTATTTAAAACAATACTATTTATTATATATTTTGCGTAATACAATAATTATTTGTACATTTAGCGAATGGGTTTTATCACATGTGTAGTGATTAAAACATGTATTTACTAATTTACTAATTATTTATTGTATTAATGTCATGTGAAGGTAATAGTGTTAACAAAAATATAATATTTTATTATGTTAAATATAATATAATATAATAATAATAATACATAATTTAGATTGATACGTCTGACCGACCATCTACTTACCTACTTTTATACGCTAATGTGTACAATATAAAAGAGTTTAAATTTGTCATTTCGAAATTTTATATCATATTATTGAAATTTCAAGCTAAAACCGAGATTTGTACAGTAATATAGTAGATATATTGTAAAAATATATAGGTATATTGCGGATTAAATCTCAAAAAAGATCTTCTGAACTCTGTAATAGAATCTTTTCTGTCCAGTGATTTCACGAGTGTATAATTTTTCAACGGCCGATACAAATATGTATAATGATGAAGGGGATGTAGATTCTAATAGCGAAAAAGCAATTTTTTTTTTTATACATTAACGCGTATTTATTTATATTTATCTGTAATCACTTTTTAGTTAGGAGTGTTAAATGTATGTTTTGTTTTTCAAAACTCTATTTATATATTCATTTGAAAATCCAATCGTTTACACTTCTCAATAGGTAATTCCAGTGAAAAAATGTGTAAACTAAGAAAGAAAAGTATTATAATATATTAGAAAAAACTCTGCTCAATTTAAAATACTTTTTTTTTGATTTATTGTTGAATGAAATGCTCGTATGTGTCACAAGTGAATCGGAACGAGTGTCTTTGTTTATGTAGTTTATCTAGTTCTCATCCCACAAAACATTATTAAATTATACTCCACTAGACCGGCAAAATCGATTTTCAAGCTTTCTATTCTTATAATTAATTATAAAGTTTCTTCTCATATATGTAGTTTGCGTTTAATCATCCCTATTGGGTAATATATGTATATTTGTATATGTATTATATACCTATATTTCCCAATTACATGAGAAATTTTCGTCTCCGAAATTTAATGATTGCATATAGTCTGTCATGTGGGACTCTATATTTTAAGTTCAACGTTTTATTTTCCTTATCGGTTTAATATGACGTATATAATAATAAAATATCATTTTGTAATGTTTAGGAAAAGACTTGATACCGACATTTGCAACATTTGTCTTGTGTTTGGGCATTGGGGTAGAACTTGGAATTTTAGTTGGTGTGGCTATAAACATAATGCTTTTACTCATACCGTCGGCTAGACCGTTTCTGCATATCGAAATGAAAAAGGTAAGATTTGGATAATTCATTTTTTACAATATGTTATATTCTATTGACGAGCTAAAGACATATTTGAATTTGCTAGATCGTGTACAGATTTTTCCACGTTTAAAATTGTTAAAACATATAAATCATTAAAAATACTCAGTTTTTAGGTAACTTATATGTAAAAAAAAAAAAATAATGGACAGTCAAATTCGAGCGGACTTCTAGACGAATTCAAATCTGTTTTACATTTTTAAACATTCCAGTGTTCATTTGAATGCATTTTTCATGATTTCAGCTAAGAACCGGCCTGGATTACTTACTCGTAACACCAGAGAACAGTCTTTACTTCCCCGCAGTTGACTTTATGCGAGCTAAAACAGATCGAGCTGCTGTTAAAATGGGACAGTCCAAACTTCCCGTCGTTGTCGATTGTAAACATATACTGGAAGCGGATTTTACTGCTGCTAAAGTAAGAAAGAAATATTATATTATGTAGTATTAGATATTTCACTTAAAATGTTAAAAAATAATAATTTATAGGTATATTTTATTAGTCTTGAACAAAAATGATACCTATGCATTCTATAATACAGTAGCGTAATTTCATATTATTTATTAATAATTACATGTTTATTTATTTTGACCGTATAGAAAAAATTTAGATCATGTCTTAGGTACTCAGTTATAAATGGGTACTCACAAGTCACATAGTCCTGTACATACCTATACTTATTACATTGGCTATTATTTCAAGAAATTTTAATACATTTAGATAATATACCTGCCTAATATGTATAATGTATATATGTATAGCCAAGTAGGACGTTTGTTTGTTTGTTTTTTATTTCACGTTTAATTTTCGATAAATCACCAAAAAGTTGTAAAAACCAGCCCAAAAATATATTTATGACCTAAACATTTTTTAAAAATGATTAGAGAAATATTTTATGTAAAGGGATACCTATATTATATACAACAGGAATATAATGTGTCTAAACTTATATTTAGAAACATAAAATTAATTTTAACACTTGTTTTCATAAATTATAAAATGTATTGCGACATATAAAATGATATTGAATTATGAAACAAATTTTTAGCTGGGCAACATTACCATATTATATAAGGTTTATAGACAAAAAAATATATACTTCACATTTCTGATATCACGAGGGATGGACATTTTAGTAGAATTTTATTTTTATTTACATTACGGGATGAGCCCAATACAATAAGTGAAAATGCAGGGGCGTGCTCACGGGGGGGGGGGGCATGAGGACGTCATATCCTCCCAATTTTTTTTTTTTTTAGATTTTGAATTTTGAGCGGAGCGTGGAAGCTAGTGGTTTTACAATAATGTTTATTTTTTTTTCTGTGTACAACTTTTCGACCAGAAGTCATGAATCAATCTGTACATGTAACCCCATTTTCTTGTAGAAAATGTCATTTAGTTTATACTTTAAACAGGCCATTTTTCCACTTTTTGACGTTTTTGATAAACGCGGTAGGAAAAACTACAAAAAAATTATTTAAAACAGGGTCATAATACAATTTTGTTATTCTTCATATCGGTCAGCAGTGTTAATCAGTGTAAGAACCTTGTCATTTGGTTTTCTCAAATGATCACTTCTCTCACATTTTGCGTTTAACATTCTGCACTGTATAAGTCGTCTTATTTTAATTATACTGTATTAGACTTTATTGGTAGTCTTGCACCTCTCTGCGTTTGCATTCTGCGGTCTCTCTTATTTTCCACCGCACAAGGTTCTTCTTTATTTTTGCAACTTCTACCCGAAGACGATTTTACCACCACGGTCAGCAACCGACGATTTCGTTAGATCGAGATTTATGTATATTATCACAGAAGTTCTGTTCAGAATCGTTTTATGTAATGCAACACATTCACCAAGAGTACAATAAACGAAGTACTTCCACCTCTACTGACACCTGACCAGCGAAGTGCACCTTTTTTTTTTTTATGAATTTTAACATAAATAAAATAATACTATTTTGTTTTAATTTTTTTTTTATAATGTAATTTTATATAATAAAATTATGTAATTATAGATTAATTTTACTACATTCCTTAGTATAATAAATTATAATTGTGTATGAATGAACACAGTAAACAATAGGGTAAATGAAAATTATTGGATTGCATTAAATTAACTAAATTTACACAAATGACTTTTCTTTTATGTAGTGATTTATCAATTTTTGGGAAAATATCTCCCTCATCATTATCAAAATATTTATATACTAGTATATATATATATAGTATATACTAGTATCAAAATAGTTTGAATTCAGCTGACATACGATTTATAAAACCGAGAAGTTTTAAAGCTTTACAACAAATATGTTGGGTATGTTTAATAAAACAAAAAAAAGAGTATGTGTCAAAGTAAAGCCCAAGTCTGTAACTGATTCACTTATAATTTTCAGTGGAACATTATTAACATGATAAGCATATTGGAAAGAGGTACTATAGCGATAAAATGTCTTAACTGAGTACTTTGATACGTTAAAAAAAGACTTAATGATTCTCCTCACGCTTCTAGACATTGAAGGTCATTTTAGAGTAGTTGACAGTCAGAAATTAATCATATTCGAAGGTAGATGATCAGCAAAGATTAAGAGTTTAGCATGCTAGAGAACTGATGAGGCTGAATTAACAAATAATACAAACAGTAATGGAGAGAGAACAGCTCTTATTTTGCTAATATGACAGGAATTTAAAAAAAAAATAGGTAACCATGAGAATTTTATTTGTTATTTTGTTATTTATTTCTTCTATATTTATAAAATATTTTCGTCATAAAAGTTAATTTTTCTTTGTGATTAAGGAAAATTCTGGAAAATGAAAAATAACTCATTCAATGTACCAACTACAACCAATTTTCCATCTTAAATTTCTCTACTGTGGTTGAAAAATTGCTTACAGAGAAAAAGAAATAAACATCATTGTAAAATCACTAAATTCCTTACTCCGCTCAGAATTTAAAAAAAAAAAACAAAAGTCACATATCGTAAGTTTGTATACTATAAAACTCGTATATATTTATAAATATTAAAAAGATTTAAATAGGTATAATAAAAGTTGACATATGATTTTAAAATATTTTACTACTACACCTAGTAACTAACATGTTTTGTAAAATACCCAATCATATTCATTTATATCTAGTTAAAAATTATATATAATATTTACTGTCGAAATATAAGGAAACTTTAATATATTAATGAATATAAGTAATATGAACCTGTTCGTTCATTTAATCATATTGATATCACTAAAGTTATGAAAATGTGTAGGAACCTATAAAGTTTAATAAAATATTCCTGATTTGAAAATATATTTATTCTCTGACTGTTTTCATTATAATAAATTATTAAAATATTGTGCATCATAAAATATAACATAAATATAGGTACAAAAAAATAAAAAAAATTAAAAAAAATAGGTATTGAAATATGCAAAAAATATTCAACATAAACTTG
The DNA here is from genome assembly GCA_025469235.1 of Pemphigus obesinymphae. Lineage (NCBI taxonomy): Eukaryota > Metazoa > Arthropoda > Insecta > Hemiptera > Aphididae > Pemphigus > Pemphigus obesinymphae. The sequence goes on along the minus strand of JAIPRL010000041.1, from coordinate 9,592 downwards.
CATATTCTTAATCTTAATGTCTTGAAATTGATTTTTACATAATCTAGGATATAATAATATTATTAATAATATTTGAAACTTTTAATCATTCATAAAAAAAAAAAAAAATTTGTGGAGATTTAAGTGTCTCAATAGTAAAACTTCCATCCTCTGACGCTTATCTCTTAAACCATTGTTTAAAAAATGTACTTATTTTAAGGGTTTGATAGAGACATATTCCATATTTTTTCACCATCCAAGCAAAGTAGTATTTAAGGGGTGACTCAGAGGAGCAATTGTCCCAGGCAGGACTTTTTAGGTATATAATAAAATGTGACTTATTTTGCTCGTTAACTTTTATAACCAGGCTTGCCTTTTTGTGGGCATCAAAAATATATTTGTTGCCCCTTACACCACATTGTATAAATACGATCATGCTTCCAAATGAAGCCTGAAACTGTAACCTTAGACACTAGAATAATAATATAAAGAAAAAATAAACTTATACAATAACCATAATATAATTTTTGTAACCTTAGGGCATTGCTGGATTAATAATGGACTTCAAGAGGCGAAAACAGCCATTGTGTTTTTATAACCCGAGAAAAAGTGTTTTGGCCGTATTACAGGGTGTGTGTGTTGATGAAATTGTTCACTGCTTCACATATGACGAACTAGAACAAACGCTTAATGGTAAGACATATTATTTGATCACATTTAAATATTTTGTAAATGCTTTAATTAGTATTTATTAATTTTCATTTTTGTTTTTTAAATGAAAACAGAATTCTATTATAAATAATAATTATAGTTGTGCAAATAATAATTTTTTTAAAAATTCATAAAAATGTACCTAAATACACATCTAATTGGAAATGATTAGATATCTAAAATTCACTAAAATGATTGTATTATATTTATTTTAGATGTAAATTCTTCTGAAAATGCGACGGAATTAAAAGACATAGTACACACAACATCCCAACAGTCACACGAAATTCCGCTTTTAAACAGAAGACAACATTAAACACACCGAGTTATTATAAATAGTATTGTTTTCCTACATGATGAATTATTATTATTTTATTGTAATTTAATTACTTGAAAATTGTATATGCGAGTGATTTTTACTCATATTTTCTATGTATATTATATATGTACTTTTTTTTATAAAAATATTTTTTAACATTTCGTAAAGCTATGTTCTACATTTTGTCTTGTGTACAAATTCATGTTCCATGTTTAAAAGTCAAGAAAACATGATTTTTATTCACTATTTCTGGTGATGATTTACAAATTATCTATTTTTCTAATGGTCTATTGTTTGATCATTATTTTTTATCGGTAAACTACTGGATTCTATCAGTTTTGATTCTAGAATAAATGAAGTTCAACTATAATTTGAGTTACTCTATTTATAACACATGAAGTTTTGTTTTTCAATCATGTAAATTATTTGTTCTTGTACCCCTAATTTATAGAATAGACTATACATATATATATATAGAGGATAATAATTAACAATACCTACTGTATTAACTTCATATATATAATATATATATTTTTTTAATTATCAAATTTTTGTATACTGGTTTTGAATAAAATCTTATTTATTATAATTTTTTTTATAGATAGTTCTTATATTAAAAATAGGTTTTTTAATTGCAATTTTATTATACACACACATATTGTACACAAACATAATAATTAATTCAAGTACGACTACTGCTCATGTACATAATATTGAAACATAATAATTATTATAAATAATATGTCATTTTGTGGAAATTATGTACCTATATTCATACTAAATAGTAATTGACTAATTATTTCTAAGAATACGAGGTCTGTCCAGAAACTATCCGACTTTTTGTTGTAGCTGTCAAAATATTTCATTTTAATCAATACTAGTAGTATAGTAAAGTAAAGTACTAAAAGTTTTAGTAGCTAAAACCTTATTCCAATGATGCTTTCACTTTTGAAATCATTCCTTAAATTAATTTTTTTGGATGTATAGCAACTATTTTGTCACATTTGTCTTAATTTCTTCCCCGTCATCACATTCCTCGCAACTAATCCAATAATTTCTGATAAAGTATCATAACATTTCCAGCCTCCATATAGTCTTGTGACTTCTGGCTATTTTCTAATTTAAATATAGATATCACTAATAGGAAAATAATTTGAAGACGTAGAAGAAATTAAAACAAACAGATGCTAGACATCCAGAAAGATGAATTTAAGGAGTACCTACTTTCAAAACAGGAAGTATCGTTGTACCTTTCAAAGTAGATGATACTTTGAAGGAGACATGATCGGTAATGATCAAAATTAAATATTTCAACATACGACAAAAGGTCTGTTACTTTTTGGAAAACATCATACTTTATATCAATGATAACAGCAGAGAATACATTAGATGGTAGAACAGAGGATTTTGAAATAATGTGCTCTAATTGGAACTTTCTCCATTTGTATTACAGTAACAATATCATTGTATAAACAGTTTACAATATAATATATTGTAACAATAATTGTAATAATATAATCAGATAGGTATTTCTTAAAGTATATAATAGTTAATAACTAAAATATGTGATTAAAACTTAGGGTACTTATATGATGTACCATATATTAAAATTAAAATTAACTTTTATGAGCAAAAAATTGTTAAATTTAAAAATATTTCTATTTTAATTGTAAAAAGACAAATTACTGAAATTGAAACAAAAACAAATTATACGCTTCAGGCAATAAAAATATAAAAATATTGATAAAGTACAGAAATACACTAGGTATAAAAATGTTTAAAATACTATATCATTTTTTTAAAATATAATTTACTATTTAGTATTTATCAATATATAATATCATTGATAATATGTATGCTTTACCATAATGATTATTAAACAAGTATATAGTCTTTGGATAAATAATAAAGTTTAATGTTTAGGTATACCTAATGAACTATATAGGCACTTAATTAAATAAAATTCAATGATGGGAAATGTCAAATCAATTTGTATAAGTTAAAAACAATCGCATTCATTTTTCATGAAGTTAACTGTATAATACTGTATACTAAAATTATTGACGGACGTTTATTATTTATAACATTTATTGACTTGTTCATAAATATTTAAAGCTTTTAGGATAACCATAAAAAAGTAGACTTTTATCTATCATAATAAATAAAAATAAATAGATACAATATATGAATAGAATAACTTTGAGGTTGGATAAAATATTGATATTTAAAAAAATAATATTTCCATCATATACACTGTCGTACCACTGGTAAAAGGTAAATACACAGGTAATTATCAACATTTGAAAAATGAGGTTTTGATGCATTATTATGAATTATTGTATATTTTTACTAAGGTTATTTTTAGTGACTTGAAATTAAACTTTAAATTGTAGTAGATAAGTAACTAAGTAATAATATGTCTACTTCGCAAAAGAAAAAAAAGTAATGAACAACATGACTAATACTTTGATGGACCGTCTCATATTAAATATATTATATAAGTAATTGCCTTGTGTTAGAAGACCCCTTAAATTGATTCAACATTTGATATTTGATACTTAACTTATAAAAAGAAACATAATTATGTTAGAGGTATACAAATATATGTACCTACCAAATATTAGATTTTGAAATAAATTAATTTCAATGATAAAATGAGAATAACAAACTAATTACTTTTTGGCGCAATAGTAACAGATACATAACAAGCTTATGATTAAATATAAGTACCTATATCTAATAGGTACCTATGTAAAGAAAAAAGAAAATAAAACTATTAAAAATGTAATAAGAAATAATTCAATACCGTTAAATATATTACTGTATCATCTGAAAATGTATATCATATACATATATCAATTTAAGCGTCCTTATAGGAAGTTAATTTAAATATTTGGTAGAAGACTGGATTAGCTAAAACTTTTCCCAGTCGATATGGATGATTTTAAAACTGAAAACTCGTTTGATATGAATTAAATATTTAAAATTTTGTAAGCACTCATAATGTGTATTACCTACTCAAAATATAAAACAATAAAATTTAACATTAATAAGCCATTTAATTTCAAAAATATTAACGAATAGGTAACTTTACAGTAAACAATAAATTTAAATAAAGACAACAGAATCTGTGCACTACAAATATTAGGTACTTAATCATTCTATCCAAGACAGTGGTGGCAGGGGACAATTGAACAAAAAGTGATACCTAAGCGTATTTTAGGAACTGTGGCCTGTGAGTACTGTTTCAACTAGTAACTATCACTCCTATATAGGTACTTGGCCAACTATACTTAGCATCTTTATTTAGCCTATAAATATAAGTTATATTCTTTGATTATGTATTATGAGTAGGTATAACATTTATATTGAGTAATGAGTCTAATATAATACTGTATTATAATAGGTATATAGCACAAAACTACAAAAGCATATTTCGCTCCAGACTGTTTTTTAAACAAAATATGGTAAAGCAGCAATTTCACAGGTGCAAAATTACTACGGAACATGCACTAAATAAGCGTGGACTTCAAAATAAAATTAAAATAAATATCATTATAAAACCACGCTACGCTCAGGAATATAAAATACATTTTTCCTGTAGATTTTTTTTAAATTTTGTTAAATTAATACACGACTAACGTTATATTAAATTTTTCGGGTCTTAAAATCTCATTTCACCAACCATTTGGACTCAACTACCTCAAAATTGATAATTTTGTTAAAAAAAATTTTAATGACTATAATTCGTGACTACGGATTTTCCTCATATTTTTAAATTTAACGTTGTACCTATACAATTTTCAGGTCTTAAAATCCAAAATTACCCTTTTAGGACTTAGAAACCTCAAAATCTAAAAATCTATAAATAGCTTAAAATTGGAAAAAAAAAATAAAATCAATGTGAATATATTACTAAATTGAATATTCAATATAAATTTCAAGATTTTAAGGTTATTTTCGAAATTACGAAGAAATAACACAGTACAGTATTGACACGGTGGAGTAAACACGTTTGTTTGCTCTCTCCGTTATCTTTATTCACTATTATAACTATCGTAATAATATAATAACATCACTATATATCATATCACACCGCCGTCGTTATCGTTTTTATTGCTGCTGATTGTTGCTACGCCGCCGTTACCGATTCAGCTGCTCGATTTGCTTCTCATGCTATCATCAATCCTGTTTGGGTATTTCGTTTGAGACATTTAATATTTATAATAAACCTAGCAGTAATTGGATTTGTCCTGATCATTCCGTTGGCATGTCTGATTCAAAAACTTCACCTCTTACCACTGTTAATAACAAAAATGTTAATTCAACCAAAAAACAACTAACATTAGACGACTTAGCCAAGTTGATAAATACGCTCTCTTCCAGCCAAAATAAAGGCTTTGAGTCAATTAATAAACGTATTGACGACATGATAGTACATCTTTCGAAATTAGACTCTGATTTGGACGACTGCCGTAAAAAAATTGATAATCTTGAGGAACGAGTTATTGTTTTAGAGACTCGTAACACTGCTGACACTACCACTGAGCCTAAAGATATGTCACTTCAAATTATAAACGAGGTTATTGACATCCAAAAACGTTCAGTAAATATTATTATTCATGGCCTTGACGAATCCCCAAGTATGGATACAAATGAGTGTACAAAATTTGATACTTCGGCCATTAACAAGCTCTTCTCAGTATGCTCTGTCTGCCCCGATAACATAATTAACTTTTCTCGTCTCGGACGTTTGATTGCTAACAAAACTAGACCGATAAAACTGTTACTACGCAACCAGTGCGACGTAAATAGTTTTATTTCGTCTTTCTTAAAAACCAAGCGGAAGTCCCCTTCATCCTTAAATAACATATCCGTTGTCAAAGATCGCTCACAAACAGAACGCCGCCACATCTTGTCTTGTTGCTATAGGAGCAGTATTTGTTAATGGTAAAGATTATGTAGGTGAATTAATAGGTGACATAACGGGTGGTTGTGTATGACTATTATCAACATTTATATCATTATTTACAAATATTTCGGGTGGAAAGTCTATTAATTCGTCAATTATACTGCTACCAATTTCCTCAACTAATAATTCCTGTAATGTAGGAGAAGCTTCTTCGTTCATAAGTAAGCCCGGATTAAGACCTCAAGAGGCCCAGGGGCCAGTATTTAGTTGTGGGCCCATGAATGAAAAACACAAATTTTTGTTCTAATCTCTGCTTGAACATTATAATATTGGCTGCATTGGCGTACACATAACTTTATAAAATAATATGGTTAAAAATGTATAGGTACACTTGAACAATTAATTTTTGTTTCATAAATACCAAGGAGTAAAAACGGATTAAGTTTTTTCGGGTTTTGGATATCGGGTTCGAAAACGGTTTACAACCCCTTTTGACTCCTTGATAAATATCCGTCAAAACATTGCGTTTTAAGCCTGTTAAATAAATATACATTAATACATATACAAATGTAATCAATAATATTAGACTTATTAAATTTAAAGTGGAATTAAAACATGTTACCTACTCAAAATCAAAAAATATTCTATTGCAGTATATAGTTTATTAATACAAATTACAAATATATTATTATTTGAAAATCAAAATAAATAAATAGAATTAAGTCTTTTATATGAAAGTCTTTTTTCTTGCTTTTTGTAAAGCAAATCCTTTCAATGTTTCTTCAAAGCTTAAGTTTTGTAGAACATCATTTTCTGAGGATAAAATAATTAAGGACCGTAGATTATCTTGTGATAACGAAGATCTGTTCTTGTTTTTAATTCTGGCTAGCTTAGAAAATGATCGTTCTGCAGTGCAATTGGCTATAGGTATAGTAAGATAAATCCTAATGACAATATGTATGTTTGGGAAAATATTAATAATATTACATTCAGCCATCCATTCAAAAATGTTATGTACTTTATTTCCATCAAATTATAGTTTGCTTTGGTTCCAAAATTGCTTAAAATGGACTAGTTCGTTTTTAATTGAAACATCAACATCATTTTTGTAAACTTTAATAAATGTATTAACACTTTTCTCAAATTCTTTACTCCAAATGTAGTCTAGTTACAAATAAAAAGTGTTCAACTACTACACTATAGATATTTATTCTTTTGTCCAGTTTTGAGCAAAATTTATCAATTATTACACAGTGTGTTTCAACCCGAAATTTATCTTTACCACTAAGTATAGTTAACCATTCATTGTTTCCATCTGAAAATTTTTTTGTGATTTTTCTTTTTATTTCATCTTTGTATGTATCATTTATTTGGGTACACAATTTTCCTACCATACGTTCATTGATCATGTTTGAATCTCTTAAACTTAAAAAAAAAAAGTTTTAAAGTTTTTAAGTAATTTACAACTTGTAAAATATCATAGCTTTTGCTTTGTAAATGGATAGATATTTTATTACAACATTCTAAAATGTCATTCCAAAATAAACACAAATAACCTGTTTCTCTTTTCGACATATTTTTCAACAATAATTTTCCATTGCATTTAGTATCCCCATTTTCAATTTTACTATCAGTTATTTCAAAAAGTACAGTTAAAATTGAATTATAATTTTTGGTTATTGCTCGACAAGCCTCAGAATGGCATGCCTATCTAGTATCACTTAATGATTTTAATACTAATAACCTCTCCTTATCCTTTTTTCCTAACGAACTGATTAAAATTGTCCACCTGTGAGTAGAGCCGCTGAAAAAATTATGTAGCATTTGTAAAAAGTTAAAAAACTTAACAGCCTCTTCACAACAGTCTACACACTATGTACACCAACTAAATTTAATGAGTGGGCTGTACATGGAATGTATACAGCCAAAGGATTCTGATTTTTGACGTATGCTTGAAGTCCTTCATATATACCACTCATGTTAGATGTGTTGTCGTATGATTGGCCACGGCAATTTATTATATCAAGTCCAGTATTTTTCAGAAATGTACATAAGATATTATTAAAAATGGATTCTTCTTTATGACTAGTTACAGGTGTTAGATCAAATAATCGTTCATAAACTTTAGATGAAGTACAATATCTAAGTACTATAGCCATTTGGTCAATTTTTGAATATCTGGGGTAGAATCCATAATTATAGAAAAATATTTTGCCTGTTTAACTTCTTCCACTTTAAAGTTAACTAAATCTTTTTTCATTAGATTTATAATTTCATTGCAAATTGTTTTTAACATGTATGATGGATTACCTTTACCCTTATTACCATATAACTCAATATGCGTTTTTAAAAATGGGTCAAATTTAGCAATAAGCTCTAATAACCCTAAATAATTACCATTATTTTGGACTCCAAAAATTTGATGATCTCCTCTTAATGATAATCCTCTGATAACCAGAAACTTAACAACAGTTGTTATATGTGTAAATATTTGAATCCAATAATCCCTTTCTACAGAAATTTGTCTACACATTTCTTTGTTTACAGATGTTTTAGTATTTGATCGAAGTAACCATTTTGTTGTTGCACTTTGATGTTCAAGACTGTTTTCATGAAGTATAATTTTGTTTGATTTTTTCCAATTAGAAAATCCAGAACTTACAAAAGGACTTTGAATTTTTTGGTGGTTACTTCCAAAAAGCTTGCACATAAAACAATACACTACACCTTGACTAGGAGAATACATTAGCCACAGCCATTTCTCACCATTTGGTAACTTTCGTTGAAAATAAGTTTGTGAAAGATGTCTTGTGTGGTCATTTTCTAAAAAAAAAAAAGCAAATAAAAATAATTAATACCTAAATAATAATAAATATTATACTTTTCAATAAAGACCTTTCTTTCGTGCCGATTTCTCAAATGAATTTTCATTGTTTTGAAAATAATCTAGTCTTTTTTCAATACAATATGAAATAAAATTGTCATCAATTGCACTATGCCAGTATAATAAATCCTTATACTTATTATATTGATCTGAATCAATACCAACTTCAACAATCTGTGTTGTAGTTGTACTTGGTTGTATATTTGTATCACTATCATCAGTGGTAATTATAAGACTTACACTGTCATTGGAGGAGTTTGATCCTTAAAAATAGATAGAATAATATTTAATAAATTTAAATTAATTTTAAAACATGAAAAGGAAGCAGTAGAAGTGTTAATGAATTTGGAACATTTGTTTTAAAGTTTTTATAATCAGAATATATTAGAAAAAATTAAATTATTTTTATTCAGATAACTGTGTTAAACAAGAAAAAAAAATAAGTGTATAGCTTTATTATACTTATATGCTATTGCATATTTAAATATCAATACTATAACCCACAAGTTTTTGATAGTTGGGCATACTCAAAATGAAGGTGATAGCACACACTATGTTATAGACAAAAAAAAAAAATCAAAAAAAAATCACATGAACATTTATCACTTTGCAATAACAATTATATTCCTATAATATCTATTTTTTTTTATAGATACATCGGGAGTTTTATAATAACTTACAGTCATAAAATTTACAGTTGAATTTTTAATAATGTATAGGTAGGTAAGAAGATTGTTTTTATTCTAATATTGTGAAGTTAATATTTATTTTTCTTTAATAATTAATA